>CAKNXH010002028.1:19552-30567 GCA_932178445.1 Andricus quercusramuli | reverse complement strand
AAGAAGATTTGTTTTTTGCACCCGGGACATTGGTTCAATATCGTGTCCTCGATGAACTCACTCAAGGCACCCAAAAGTATTGCGAATATCAGATTTTCTGGAAGAAGATTGGTTTTTCCGACCTGGAACACTGATTCATTCTCATGTCTTCGAAGATCTTTTTCCGGGGACCCTGAAGTACTGCAAAAATCAGAATTCCCCGAAGAGGATTTCGTTTTTGGACCTGGAGCATTAATTCATTCTCATGTCTTCGAAGAAAGGTTTAATTGTATGAATTAAAAAATTTCCGAAGATCCTCCAAGTACAACAGCCAATACATTTTCAAATCGCTCATAGTCACAAGAATGGTCCACAGAAAACTCGATATCATATTTCCAACCCTAGAATAAGATTCAGAAATCCCAAAAAACCAACCCCAGTACTTTTACCGAGAGTGTTCAGAAAATTCTCTGTGCAAAACAGCTAATAAATTTTCAAAATGGAAAAGGACTTAAAAGTCGCCTCGAGATAGGCTAAGATGTCATCTATGTACCGATCGAAAAACAGAGGAGTAAACTGTGGATTGTTATTAAGAATTGTCTGTTTCGATTCTTCTATTAAAAGATCAGATACTGTGCCTGAAATAAATGACAATGAAATTTTCGAATCTTGATAACAAATTCAAAAGGTAATTCATTATGAAGTTCAATTCCGTTCAATCTAATCTTGACAGCATCAAGTATAAGTTCATGTGGAATGTTAGTGAAAAGAGATTTAACATTAAGGTTAAAAAATTAATATCCATTTGGAACCTTGAATTTCGAGATCTTATCTACCAAACTCAAACTGTCCATAACATGACAGTGTGTGTTTCCTAAGGCTGCTTTAATAGGTTTTGCAATAAATCTTGAAATGTAATATAATGGAGATCCAACAAAGGATGTGACAGGTCTTAAAGGACAATCAGGTTTATGTATCTTGGAAAGCCCATAGAACCTAGGAGAAGGTCCATTACTACTTTTCAGGGTTCTATACATGACAGAATTTCAAAAATATACATCAAAAAACCAATATTCTGGTTTTTTGACAACAACTTTTTTGCTTTGATAGCAAGTTCAGTAAAATGTGATTTAAAAATATTTTGCTGGTTACTAGTGAGAAAACGTAAGTTAAAAGCAAGTTCAGATCTGAATTAATCTCTTTCGTTATCATCTATTAAGTTTTTTTTTTCAGTATTACATAATGCGTCTTTAACCAGTGAGTTTTTATTAAAATTAAAAAATTTTAAATTAGATAAAAATCAAATTAAAAATCCTATTCAACGTCCAATACTCAAATTAATGTATAGAATTGCTGAAGATAAAAGCACGAATCCAACTTCCAAATTTGGAAAACCACAATTAAATGCTCCTATTGTAATGAAAAAAAAAAAATATTTCCTTGGACAAAAATAAAAAAAGAGGGTTTTGATTGGTTGCCTGCTCATTTTTATTTCCTGTTTTTTATTTTTGTCCAAGGAATTTTTTTTTTTAAGAAAAAGTTTTTTTCAGTTACAGTTCTAATTTTTAATTTGAATTATAATTTTCATAATTTTAGAAAGTTTAAGCATATTTGAAATTTTTTTAAATTTAAGATAATTTTACACATTTGTTAAAATTTATAAATATTAGAAAATTTGATAAATTAAAATTTTATAATATTTAAGAAATTTTAGAAAATTTGAACATTCTATAAAACTCAGAAATTTTGATAATTTTTGATAATTCTAGAGATTCAAAACATTTTTGAAATTTTGAAAATTTAAGATATTTTAAAAATTTGAAAATTTTGATAATTACACATTTTTTGAACATTTGACAAATTATAATAATTTTAGAAATTTAATTAATTTGTAACCATTTGATAAATCTAGAAATTTGGATAATAATTTTCATAATTTTAGAAATTTCCAAGATTAACGAAAATTAAAAAATTTGAGATATTTCAGAAATTTTAAAAATTTTGATAATTCAAAATTTTCTGAGCAATTAAGATAGTAGAATGATTTGAAAATATTTGAGAAAATTCAAAAATATTATAAATTTTGATAAGTTAATTTTTTCAAACATTTTACTAATTTTAGAAAATTTGAGCATTCTATAAAATACAGAATTCCGGAAAATTCTAGAAATTTTGAACATTTTTAATATTTTGAAAATTTAAGATACTCCAGAAAATTGGCAAATTTGGATAATTCAACATTTTTTGAACATTTGAGAAATTATAATGAATTTAGAAATGTGAATAATTTGAAAAAATTTGATAAAATTCAGAAATTTGGATATCTTTCATAACTTCAGAAATTTTAAACATTTATGAAATTTTGAAAAATTAAGATAATTTAGAAAATTTGAAAAATTTTGATAATTCAAATTTTTTTGAATATTTGACAAATTATAATAATTTTAGAAATTGAAATATTTTGAAAAATTTTGCACATTTTTTAAAGTTTAGAAATATTAGAAAATTTGATAAGTTAACATTTTAACATTTTAACATTTTAAAAATTTCAAAAATTTAAGATATTTTAGAAATTTGAAAGATTTTGATAATTCAAAATTTTTTTAATAATTTGAAAACATTTTATGAAATTCAGAAATTTTAGTAATTTTGATAAGTTAAATTTTGTTCAACTTTTTATAAATTTCGGAAAATTTGAGCATTTTATAAAATTCAGAGATTTGCATGATTTGAGAAATTTGGATAATTTTAGAAATTTTGAACACTTTCAAAATTTGGAAAATTTCAGAAAATTTGAAAAATGTTGACAATTCAACATTTTTTGAACATTTGAGAAATTATAATCATTTTAGAAATTTAAGTAATTTGGAACCATTTGACAAAATTCAGAAATTTGGATAATTTTCATAATTTTAGAAATTTCAAGGATTATTGAAAATTAAAAAATTTAAGATATTTTAGAAATTTGAAAAATTTTGATGATTCCAAATTTTCTGAACATTTTAGATTTTAGAATAATTTAAAAGCATTTGCTGAAATTCAGAAATATTAGAAATTTCGATAAGTTAATTTTTTTAAACATTCTACAAATTTTAGAAAATTTTAGAATTTCATAAAATTCAAAAATTTGGATAATTTTAGAAATTTTGAACATTTTTGAAATTATAATAATTTTAGAAAATTAAATAATTTAAAAAATTTTGAACATTTGATAAAATTCAGAAATATCAGAAATTTAGATAAGTTGACTTTTTTTAACATTTTACAAATTCCGGAAAATTTAAGCATTTCATAAAATTCAGAGATTTGGATAATTTGAGAAATTTTGATAATTTTAGAAATTTTCAAAATTTAAGATATTTCAGAAAATTTGAAAATTTTTGATAATTCAACATTTTTTGAACCTTTGAGAAATTATAATAATTCTAGAAATTTAATTTATTCGAAACCACTTGACAAAATTCAGAAATTTGGATAAGTTTCATAATTTTAGAAATTTCAAACATTATTGAAAATTAAAAAATTTGAGATATTTTCGAAATTTGGAAATTTTGGATAATTTACATTTTTCTGAACAGTTTAGATATTAGAATAATTTGAAAACATTTGATAAAATTCAGAAATATTAGAAATTTTTATAAGTTAATTATATAAAAGATTTTATAAAATTTGAGCATTTTATAAAATTCAGAAATTTGGATAATTTTAGAAATTTTGAACATTTTTGTAATTTTGAAAATTGAATATATTCCAGAAAATTTGAAAAATTTTGATAATTCAACATTGTTTGAACATTTTAGAAATTTTAATAATTTTAGAGAATTAAATAATTTGAAAAATTTTTAACATTTGATAAAATTCCGAAATATCAGAAATTTATATAAGTTGAAATATTTTTAATATTTTTGGAATTTTAAGAAATTTGAACATTTTATAAAATTCAGAAATTTCGAGAATTTTGATAATTTTAGAAATTCCAATCACAAAATTTTAATTTTGATGTAATCAAATTTTGGAAATTTAAGATATTTCAGAAATCTAAAAAATTTTGATAATTCAAAATTTGTTAACATTTCAGAAATTATAATCATTTTAGGAATTGAAATAAATTGGAAACAATTGATAAAATTCAGAAATATTAGAAATTTTTATAACATTTTACAAATTTTCGAATATTTGAGCATTTTATTAAATGCAGAAGTGTGGATAATTTTAGAAATTTTGAACATTTTTGAAATTTTGAAAATCTAAGGTATTTCAGGAAATTTGAAGAATTTTGATAATTCAAAAATTTCTGAACATTTGAGAAATTATAATAATTTTAGGAATTGAAATAATTTCAAAAAATTTGATAAAATTCAAAATTTGGATAGTTCTCATAATTTTAGCAATTTTGAACATTTTTGAAATATTGAAAATATATTTAGAAATATGGAAAATGTTGATAATTGAACATTTTTGGAACATTTTAGAAATTATAATAATTTGAGAAATTGGAATAATTTAAAAACATCTGATAAAATTCAGAAATATTAGAAATTTTGATAAGCTAAACCATTTTTAATATTTTCGAAATATTAGAAAATTTGAGAAATTTGGTTGAAGACTCCATTCATGCTTGAAATTCAAAAATTGTAATATATTTAAGGATTTGCATTATTTTTACGGAAATTAATATCAAAAGTCAAAAAGGTTATTAATAAAAATGTTAGTTACATTTTAAATCATATTTTTATTAAAATTTATTTTATACAGATAATTAACAATTAGATTCTAGTTTTTTTCTTAAGTCTCTATTCAAATAAAGTATATAAGACCATTTTGAAAAATGGTAGTCATAGATTTTTACTATTTTTTTTTTATTTTCAGGAAAATAGATATTTTCATGAAAAATAAAATAAAAGACTATACTTCACACCTATAGGCCACATTGCCTTGATGGGATTTAATTTCAATTAATATTACAGCAGTAGCCTAAAGATATAATTAAAATCCTCGTTCAAGCTTTAAGCCAAATGATATGTTAATTTAATTGAATTCGCTAGTATCACAAAGCTTTATGATAACGCTATGTGCAAAATTATATAGTCCAATTTGGTGCGATGGAAATTAAAATTAAACAATAATTAAAAATTGAAAAACAAAGTGCATTTTTTAAATAACTAGTTAAGTCGAATTGTTAACTGAAAAATGTTTAAAAAAAAAAGAAAGTTTGGACAAAATTATTAAATTTTGATTTAAAAAATTGATTAAAAAAAAAAACAACAAATTTTTAATAAAATAATTCAATTTTCAACCAAGCGGAAAATTTTCAGTGAAAAAAATTCAACTAAATTAATTCATCTTCAGCCAAAAAATGAATTTTTGACATAGGTGTGTAAAAACGCAGTTTACGCACATGTTGCATAATATACTATTTTAATTAGGTAGCGTAAATTTCAACCGAACAGAACAAATTTTCATCAAAATACATGCATTTTCAAATAAATAGTTGAATTGTCAACTAAGAAAATTAATTTACAATCAAAAATAAAATATTTTAATTCCCTGTTAAAAAACGTTATTTCCAAACTGAAAAAACGAATTTTCAACAGAATAGTTCATTTTTCAACCAAAAAAATTAATTTTCATGCAAGAATCTTAATTTTCTACTAAAAAAACTGAATGTCAACAAAATAAATGAATTTTCAACTGAGGAAGACAATTTTCCACCAAAAATTAAATAGGTTAATATCGTTAAACAGAAAAATAAATTTTCAACAAAGTAGTTCAACTCTCAATCAAGCAGCTGAATTTTTACACAGAGAAGTGAATTTTTTACCAGAATAATTATTGAATTTTCAACTCCAAAAGACCAATTTTCAACTGAACAGTAGGATTAAAAAAAATTATTTTTAAACAAAATTTTTGAACTTCATGCAAAGTAGATTAATTTTTCACCCAATAGTTAATTTTTGAAAAAAAACATTAATTTTTAACGAACAATATTTTGGTCTACAAAAAAAAAGTTTAAACAAAATCCATAAATTATCAATTAAAAAGAAAGAATTCTTAACAAAAAAATTAAACAATTAGATTTTCAGTTAAAATTTATCTTAAGGAAAAAACAACAAAAATTTTGTTAAATTATTTGAAATGTCTTGATTTTTTTCAATTTTCTGTTCAAATTCATTTGTTCACAATTAACAGCCACTATTTTTTTATTCTATCAAAACCATTCCAAATTCCTAAAAAGTTTCTAATTTTCGAAATATTACAAGAAACTATATTTTATTTTACTTTTTGAAATCTTCACAAAATTTAAATTATTCTCGACTCTTTTGAAAACTTTGAAAACATCCGAATATACTTTGGATCAACTGAAAGCTTTCCTAAAAATTTTTTAAATCTTGCAAAAATGAAAAAAATTGTCTTAAAATCTTCCACACTCTTTTTTGACATATTTTGAAATTTTCAACAATTAAAATATCTTCGATGAAGATTTCGTATTTGGTGGAAAAGCCTCTTTTAGACTGATTCGAATTCATCCTAAAATTCGGAAAAAATTTTGCAATATTGAAAAAGTTGCCTCAAAATCTTCCGGATTCTTTTTAGAAAATTTTGAAAATATTTCGGAATGTTTTAGAATCTTCCCAAATATGCTTTTTCAATAAATTTTATAAAATTAGAAAATCATTTCAAATTTTCCAAGAAATATTAAGAAATATTCAAAACCATAAAATTCCTGAAAAATAAATTTTCCGAAATAAAGAATTCCCGAGATGATAGAATTGCCAAAATATGAAAATCCTGAATTGACAAATTCCCGAATAATAACATCCCTTAACTGTTTGCAATAATACCGAATCTGAAAATTTTAGAATCTATACAATTTTAGAATTTAAATGATTAAAATATCATTTTTTCGTTAAGATTATAATAATGCAATGTTCAAACAATAATTTGAAATAATAAACAAAAAAAAATGTTCTTCGATAAAAATATTCAATTATTGTATTTTTAATGTATAAATAATATTTAACTAGAAACAATTTTTAGAATTGTTTATATTCGGGAATCTTATTATTCGATAATTTTCAAATTCGGTAAAATTGTGAACTACTCGGTAATGTTATTATTCGTGAATTTTTATGATTCGGTGATTTCGGGAATTTTCTGTTTCGAATATTTTCTTTTTCGGTCATTTTACAATGTTGGAAATTTTATTTTTCGCCATTTTTCAGACGTCCCAAAAAATCATTCAATCAGAATTCAACTTGAATGTAAAAACTTTTAAATTTATATTACAGACATTTTTTTCATAAATATTGCTTTTTTTCCTTTTTTTTTCTATTCTTCTCTTAAAAAAGTTTCTTTTTGCTCAACTTCCAACACTTTATATACCTATATAAGAGCTTAGGTCAGCCATCTTGAGGGGATGATATAACATTCATGAGGGGTTCCCGCTGCAAATGCAACTTTTATGGACCATGGATCTGAACCAGTAAACAAAAAGAAAATATAAGGAGAATTTTCAGAAAAATAGTCAAATATATTTTCTTAAATAAAATTAATCTGAGTACTATATTAAATTCAATGTCAAACTCATAGTGAAAAAAAGTTTTTATTTATTTACTTTGTTTTTCTTGAATGCTTTTATATTTTTTTATTATTATTATTATTTATATTATTTTATCAGGAAATTTAAAATTAAAAAGAATTAGAACTAAAAAAAATGTAATCCTTTCATAATTTTATTCTAATATTTCATTAATAAATATATTATTCTAACTGAAATCAATCGGAGTACTATATTAAATTCAATGTAAGACTCATAGTAAAAAAAAAGGTGTTGAAAATTTTTTAATTTATTCATTTTGTTTTTCCTGAATGTTTCTATATTTATGTACTATTATTATTATTTATTTTTATTTTATGAGAGAATTTAAAATTTAAAAAAATGAAAAATTAAAACAAAAATTTTAATCTTTTCATCATTTTATTGTAATATTTCATTGATAAATATAATCTTTCAACCAAAATTAATCAGTCAGGACATTTTGCCTAAAGTCAGGGAATTTTTTCGAAATTACTGGATTTAACTATTTTGTTGGAAATTCATTTTTTTTATATAAGCCTAATTTTTTAAATGGAAATTTAACTATGATATTTTTTGTTGAAATATCCACTATTACATTATTTGTAGATAGTTCATCTATTTTCTCGGAAAATCAACAACTTAGTTGAAACTTGAAGTATTTTTTTAAACAATAATTTTTTTGATGGAAAATTTCTCTCTAATTGAAAGTGTAACTATTTTGTTAAAAACACGTTTTTTCAGCCAGTGAAAAATTTATCTTCTTTATTAAAAATTTAATATTTCTGATTGAAAATTCATCATTTTTGTGACAAAATTCAACTGTTCCAGTTCAAAATTCATCATTTTTGTTGAAAATTTATATTGTTAGTTTAAAATTCAAATATTTCAATTGCAGATTCACTTGGTTGAAAATTGAGCTTTTTTCTAAAATTTCCTTTTTTTTATTAAAGAATAATTTTTTTCACTGAAAATTTAACTATTGAATTACTATTTCAAAAATTATCCTTTTTATTTGTAAATTGAAGTATTTCAGTTGATGTTTGAAGTATTTTGGTTGAAGTTCCACTTGCTTGAAAATTGAATAATTTCATTAAAAATTTGTTGTTTTTTTCAATCAATTTTTTAAATCAAAATTTCTTTTTTTTTTCAAACATTTTTCAGTTAACAATTCGACTTAACTAGTTAAATATTCCAGAATTTCAATTCTAAATTTATCTTTTTTTTGGAAATTAACTTTTTCACTGAAAATTCAACTATTCTATTTTTGGTTGAAATATTTTTTTAATTGAAAATTCAGCTTTTTTGTTAAAAAATTAATCTCACTGGTTGGAAATTCATCTGTTTGTTTAAAACTTCAACCATTCCAGTCAAAAATTCATTTTTTCTTCTTGAAAATTCAACAGTTATTCGGTTGAAATTTCTTAGTTGAAAATTCAAATCTTGTTGAAAATTCGACTTTTTTGTTTAAAAATTCTACTACTTGGTTAAAAATGAAACTGTTTTGTTAAAAATTCATTTTTTAGTTAGGGATTCATTATTTTAACTGAAAATGGACATCTTTGGTTGGAAATCGTTTCTTTTTTTTTGTCAAAAATTCATCTATTTTTAGATGAAAATGCATGTATTCTGTTGAAAATTCGTCTTTTTTGGTAAAAAATTGATATTTTTTATTTAAAATTCATCATTTTTGTTTTTTAATTGTACCAGTTAAAATTCATGTGTTTTGTTGACATTCAGTTTTTTTTAGTAGAAAATAAAGATCCTTGCTTGAAAATTAATCTTTTTGGTTGAAAAATGAACTATTCTGTTCAAAAAAATTTTTTTTTTAAATTTGAAAATAACATTTTTTACCAGGAAATTGAAATATTTTATTTTTGATTGTAAATTCATTTTTTTAGTTGATAATTCAACTATTTGATTAAAAATTCATGTATTTTAATGAAAATTTGTTCTGTTTGTTTGTAAGTTAAAATAGTATATTATGCAACATGTGCGTAAAATGCGTTTTTACACACCCATATGAGGGCGTAAAACGTGCATATGAGTGCGTAAAAATAAGCCGTTTTTTGCACTCATATGGGTGTGTAAAAGCGAATTTTACGCACACTGTGTCAAGTATTCATTTTTTAGCTAAAGATGAATTATTTTAGTTGAAAATTTACCTTTTTTTTTTAAATTTAACTATTTAAAAAATTGCTGTGTTTTGTTTGGAAATTCATTTTCAACTAAAAATTTAACTGTACCAGTTGAAGATTCATCATTTTAGTTCAAAATTTAAATATTTAAAAAAAAAATTCCTTTTCTTCGGTCAGAAATTTGGTTTATATTGAAAATGTTGAATATGCAACTATTTGGCTGAAAATCTATCTTTCATAGTGAAAATTCATTTACTTGAAAAATTTAACTGTTTGCTTTATAATCAGCGTTTTTTTTTGAAATTTTTGTTATTAAAATTTCGTCTTTTTTGGTAAAAAATTTGTTTGATGAAAATTCATCTTTTCGGTTGACGATTTAGCTATTTAGTCGAAAATTTGTCTTTTTTGGTTGAATTCAACTATTTTTCATTTAAAAATAAAATACTTTTGGATGGCATGCCAACCATTGCATTTTTTATTGGGAATGTATCTTTTTTAGTTAAAGAGAATTTTTTCGTAAATATTTCAACAATTTTAATTTTGTTGAAAAATAACTTATATTGTTCAAGATTCATCATTTCAGTTGAAAATTCCTTCTTTTGGTTGAAAATTTGTTCTATTTTGGCAGAAAATCAATTTTTCAACTAAAAATTGAATTCTTCAATTTCTGGTGAAAAATTGACATTTTTTTGTTGAAAATCCAACTGTTTGGTTGAAAAATAATCTTTTCAGTTGAAAATTCAATTACTTCATTACAAATCCATATATTTAATCAAAAACTCGTCTTTTCCGATAGAAGATTATCCTTCTCGGTTGGTAATTCATTTTTTTGGTTGGAAATTCAAAAATTAGATGAAAACTTCACATATTTTGTTAAAAATTAAAAAATTTGGTTAAAAAGTAATCCTCTTGTTCGGAAAATCCAGAGTAATTTACCTCAGCAGGACCGTATTTTCAGGATTTGTTTGCCCATCGATGGCACGCACTGATAATGATTTATCCACGCTAATAGTGACTGAAAATCAGCTTTCGCTATCAGTTACGCAAGACAGAAATTCTCTTTGATAGCGTGTATAGTTATTAGACCTTTCATGGCACATGAATTGTAGAGATAGAGCCAGCAATCAAATTGGGGTACCAAAATGTACGTATAACCGCAAGCGCTCATGAACTTACCACATCAAGTCGTCCATAACCGCTTTTATGGTTTGACTGTTCCTTCGCCTTGAATTATGGAAAGTCCAGTTAAAAATATTTCAGGACAAATGAGCGAGTCATAAGTATAATATTTCACAACTCACAACTCACAACTCACAACTCAC
>CAKNXH010002027.1:63218-93390 GCA_932178445.1 Andricus quercusramuli | reverse complement strand
GTCTGTTAGTATGTCTGTATGTTTGTCTGTTAGTATGTCTGTTTGTTAGTCTGTATGTTTGTCTGTCTGTTTTTCTGTTGGTCTGTCTGTCTGCCTGTTTGTCTGTCTGTTTGTCTGTCTGTCTGTTTGTCTGTCTGTCTGTTTGTTTGTCTGTCTGTTTGTCTGTCTGTTTGTCTGTCTGTCTGTTTGTCTGTCTGTTTGTCTGTCTGTAGATTTTTAGTTTGTTAGCACGATCACTCTCAAAAGAATTAATTGATTAAATTGGCCTTTGGTCTACTCTTCAAGTGTCCGAAACTGAAGGTCAAGTTCGTTAGCCAGCCAATTTGGATACAAATTCCAAAAGTGAGAGCATTTTCAAAATTTTGGAGAACACTTTTTTGGAATTTGGATATTCTATATACGGCTATTCGCAGTACGCAAGAAGACGAACAATTTATCTCAATTACTTTTTTTAATAAAAAAAAAATTACTAGATTACTTTTGAATTTGGATTTTCTTTTTTTTCACCCTAAAGACTTTTCAATTCAACTTGAATTTTCATGGCATATATCAGATTCTTATTCACTTATTCATTCCCATTTATCTACATTCCATGGCATTTTTTTATCTAAAAGATTTTGTTTTATTCATTTGAATTTTTTTGATTCGTCTTGAATTCGTATCAGTTTTATCGAATCCTCTTCTATTTCCTTGAATTCCCTTGAATCCTTCTAAACTAAATTCACTCCAACTTTATTGAAATCAATGGAATATATTGGATTTTTAACATTATTTTCAATCAATTTGAATTCATTCAGGATTCACCCTGAATTCTTATTAATTTACCCTTAATTCTTTTACATTCTTAAAAAATCTCGAGTTTCTTGAATTCACCCTGGATTCTTTCGTATTCGCTCAATTCTTATCAATTCAGGGATAGAAAAAATAAAGAAAAAGAACAATTAAATGTTGAGAAGAAAAATAAAAATTTGATGCAAAATTCTTTTCAATAAAAACAATCTAGAATGAAAAATGTTGCTTTTCAGAAGCTCAACAAGATTATCATAAAAACGTTTTGCATTTTTGTGAAAAATCGAAAATTCCAGTTTTTATCGTACAAAGAAAAATGAAAAATAATACATTTCATTTTGCCGCCAAACTATGCAAGATACTAAAAAAAATGGAATGACAAAATTGTGCATCCAAAAAAGATCTATTAACTTGTTGATAACCACTTTTTGATAGGACGCGTAATTTTGGTTTTATTCGTGAAAAACAGCATTAAAAATAAATAAAATAATTTTTTGTCAACAAACTCAGTTGAGGTTTCGACCAAAAATGATGACTTCAATAAAATAGTCAAATTTCTAATCAAACAGTTGAATTTTCAGCAAACAAAGATGCATTTTCAATCAAATAGTCGAATTTTTAAACAAAAAAGATTACAATTTTTTAATTTTAATATATTATTATATATTAATTATTAATTTATGTATCGATATTTATTCAACAACAATGAGTGTGAGATTTCTCAAATATCTTTTAAATGATTCGAATTTTTCCTCACGTTTTTTGAACTTTACAGAATTAAAAATGTTGCCTTAAAATCTTCCTGATAATTTTTTGCCAATTTTCGAAATCCTTTGAAATATTTTTTTCAAGTTAATTTTTCAAAATGAAAATCAATTTTAAATTTGTTCGGGAATGTTAAGAAATTTTTGTTATTATTTTGAAACCTTTCAAAATCTTTAAAGAACTTCATCATCTTATTTCGAAATCTTCAAAAATTTACATTATGTTTAAAGTTTTTTTTATATCTTTTCAAATTGTTCATTATTGTTGAAATATTTTCAAAACATTTGAACATATTTTCAAATGATTCAATTTTTCTCTAAAATTTTGAAAAAACTCTACAAAATTAAAATAATTAACAATAATAACAATAATTGGATTTACAGAATATAAAAATGCATTTTCAATCAAATGGTTGAATTTTCAGACGAAAAAGACTAAAATTCAATCAATTATATAAATTTTCAAGACAAAAAGACAAATTTTTCAAAAGACAATTGAATTCTCATCAAAAAAATTCATTTTCAACCAAGAAAGATGACTATTCTACTACTATAGATGAATTTTCAACAAAGAAGTACAATTTTTAAGCAAACAAAAAATTTTTCAAATCAGAAAGATGGATAGCTGAAAAGACGATTTTTTACTAACTCAAAAGGTAAATTTTCAATCAATAAGATTTTTTCCAAATTCTACCAAAAATTTTACTTTACCAAAAAGGACGAATATTTGATAGAAAATGAAAATTTTGGTTAACAATTTATATTTTGGGTTGCAAATTCAATTGTTTTGTAGAAAATTCATCTTTCTGGCTTAACATTTTCAACAGTTTGGTAGGAAATTCAAATATTTCATTAAAAATGAACTTTTTCGTTGAATATTTACACCATGGATACCCCTTGGCGCATACGATATTTTTTATAACAAATGGATGATTT
The DNA here is from genome assembly GCA_932178445.1 of Andricus quercusramuli. Classification (NCBI taxonomy): domain Eukaryota; kingdom Metazoa; phylum Arthropoda; class Insecta; order Hymenoptera; family Cynipidae; genus Andricus; species Andricus quercusramuli. The sequence goes on along the minus strand of CAKNXH010002027.1, from coordinate 90,901 downwards.
CAGGCATTTCTCGAAATACAGTTATGATTTCAGTCCATATAAGATTTTGTGTAATAAAGCATGAAATTAATATTAATCTAATCTATGGTAATTGTAGAGGTGATTTATGGTAACTTATTATAGATTACCCAAAATTCATTTTTGAAAATTTCCATAAATTACCGGAAATTTATGAAAAATGTCGGTAATTTATTGTAATTTTACAGGTGAATATGGCAACTTACCCAAAATTCATTTTCAAACATTTTCATGAATTTCCGGAAATTTATGAAAAATTTCCATAAACTTCCGGAAATTTATGAAAAATTTTGGTAACTTATGGTAATTTTACAGGTAAATATGGTAACTTACCATGGATCACCCAAAATTCATTTTTAAAAATTTCCATATATTTCCGGAAATTTATAAAAAATGTCGGTCATTTATGGTAATTTTAAAGGTGAATATGGTAACTTACCCAAAATTCATTTTGAAAAATTTCCATAAATTTCCGGAAATTTATGAAAAAATCCGGTAATTTATGCAATTTTACAGGTAAATATGGTAACTTACCATGGAATACGCAAAATCCATTTTTACAATTTTCCATAAATTTCCGGAAATTTATGGAAACTTTCGGTAATTCTTGGTAATTTTACAGGTATATATGGTAACTTTCCATAAATAACCGCAAAATTCTATTAACTGCAAACAAAAATTTCCTCTCAGTTTTTACCGTGAGTGGGCGGATAATCATAAAATGCAAGCTCATAGATGCATAATCTTCATTATTCATCTCTGACATCACTTTTCAGACCCTAGGGAGTAAAAAGTACTTTTTACTCCCTAGGGAGTAAAAAGTAGAGCTTTAGCCCCGCTTCATAGGCGTCGAAAAGGGCTGAAATCATGCATGTGTTATAAAAAAAGTTTTACTATAAAAAAAACGATTTTAAAAATATATAAATTACTATAACTTCCCTACTCTTTGACAAAATGCGCGTTATTATTATAGGTCAATCGATTCGTTTCGAACCAAGGAATCTTTTATATTCTTGCATCAACTTTAAATTATGTTGAAGAAAAAAGTTTTACTATAAAAAACCGATTTTCAAAATATATAAATTACCATAACTTCCCTACTCTTCAATAAAATGTATTAATATTATAGGTCAAACGATTCGTCCCGAACCATGGAATCTTTTATATTCTTGCATCAACTTTGAAGCGAATGGAAAAAGTTTTACTGTAAAAAACCGATTTTTAAAATATTATTGAGTGCTAGAAAAAAATGGAAAAAATATTTTTAGAAATCCTTCGGTCAGTTTCAAGATATTAGTGAGGAAAAAAAGCTCTCCAAATTTCATAAATTTACCTGCAACCGTTTTCTAGTTATCGTGTTCACAAAAAAGCGTGACATCCACACATCCACACACACACACACACACACACACATCCGGACAATTGCTTAGAACATTATATCAGACATTTTAAATTAGGGAGGGTTCAATTAAATGAATTTAAAAATTTTGAAAAATATCACCATTACAAAGCTTCCTCTATGAGGAAGCAAAATGAAGCCTATACGTTGAAAAATAGGCAAACTCTCAATTTTTTAAACTAAATTCTTTAAGTAATTGAAAATTCTTAGTTGCATTCATAAACAAACTGAGCCTATTCGTTGATAAACAGCCAAACTCTGAATATGTTTATGAAAATTTTTAAAAATAATTAATAATTACTACAAATGTGCAAAGTAATTTATGAAAGTCTCATTAGAAATACGCACTTTCTTGCTTCCGCAACCAAATTTAGCCTATTAGTTTCAAAACAGCTTAACTCTCAATTTGTTTATAAAAATTGTTAAAATAATTAATAACACTTGAGAATGTACAAAATATCACAGAAAAAAGTCATTGGAAAGATATTCTTAGGTCATTCTGTAATAAAATGTAGCCTATTCATTGAAAAATAACTAAACTCTGATTATGTTTATGAATATTGTTTAAATAATTAATAATTATTTTATATTTGCAAAGTATTGTAGAAATCCTGATTCACTAAACTAGTTGATCCTATTTGTTGAAAAATGGCCAAGTTCTTGATTTCTTTATGAAAATTGCTTAGGTAATTAATAATTCTTGGAAATTTTGAAAGCATCATATAAAAAAAGTCATCGGAATGATACATATTTCGATTCCGAACTCTTAATTTGTTTATGAAAATTGTTTAAATAATTAATATTTTTTGAAAATTTGCGAAACATCACACAAAAAAGTCATTGGAAAGATATCCTTAGCTAATTCTGTAAAACAGGTAGCATATTTGTTGAAAAATAGCCAAACTTCAATTTTTTAAACGAAATTGTTTAAACAATTGAAAATTTTTGTAAATTTACAAAGCAACATAGATAACAGTCATCGAAAAAATATTCTTAGTTGAATAAGTAAACAAACTGAGCCTATTCGTTGAAAAACAGCTAAACTCTGAATACGTTTATGAGAATTGTTAAAATAATTAAAAGTTATTGTAAATTTCCAGAGTAACATGGGAAACAGTTATTTTTAATACATTTTTTTTAGTTCTGTAAACAAATTGAGCCAATTCTTAAAAAATAATAATATTACAAATACATACCTCACAGGTTGTGCGAATTAATAAATTTATGTATCGAAACGGGAGAAGTCCCAGACGATTGGAGAAAAGCGATTATCGTACCAATATACAAAAGAAAAGGAGATAAAAGCAACTGCAGTAATTACAGAGGTATCAGCCTACTAAGTACCGTAAGTAAAATATACTCAAAAATACCTATCCGTAGGGTAATGCAAATTACAGAAGAGAAAATATGGGAAGTCCAAAGTGGATTTATGCCAGGAAGATCATGTACGGATCAGATATTTAGCCTAAGACAGGTCGCAGAAAAAAGTTTGAGAGTAGGAAAGAAAGTCTTCTGTGCATTCATCGATCTAGAAAAAGCATTCGACACGGTAAATAGAAGTAAACTTTGGGAAGTCCTTAAAGAGTATGGAGTGAATGGTGGGCTCCTACAAGCAATAAAAACAATATATACGGGTAGTAAAGCAAGTGTAAGGGTAAATGGGAAACTGAGTGACTGGTTCGATATTATGCAAGGCGTGAAACAAGGATGCGTTATGTCCTCGTGGCTTTTTATCATATTCATGGATAAGTGTCTTAGAACTGCCCTCTTCGACGAAAAAGGTGTAGATCTCGAAACCGTCAAGGTACGTGGGTTGGCTTTCACGGATGACAAGATTGTTATGGCAGAATCAGTCGAAGACTTGCAAAGAATGTTGAATAAACTTAACACAAGCATGAAGAACATGGACCTCAAAATTAACGTGAATAAAACGAAAGTCATGGTTTTTGAAGGAAAAAGTGAGAAAACAATATGCAACATTGTCCTAAATGATGTGAGATTAGAACAAGTTGACAAGTACATATATCTAGGTAGTCTATTCACTAGCGACGGAAAAATAGATGGGGAATAAGATAGGCGCATAAATAAGGGTAAGCAGGTTATCGGTAGAGCAGGGTCCATCCTCACAAATAAAAACATATCAAAAAAAGCTAAAATGGCCATACATAATTCCATATTCGTACCAACTGTACTATACGGTAGCGAGGCATGGACCTGTCAAGAAAAGGACAGGAGTAAAATCAACGCGATCGGCATGAAGCCTCTGCGCATAATATGCGGGAAAACACTGATGGACAAAGTACGAAACGAGATAATCCTCAAAGAATGTGGTACAGGAGACACGCTAGTTGACATATGGGAAAGAAATCAGTTAAGATGGTTCGGACATCTTGAAAGAATGAAAGATGAACGACTGACGAAGCAAGTATATAAAGGTAAAGTAAATGGCAGAATGCCCAGAGGTAGACCGCCGAAAGAATGGTTAGAATCTGTAAATGAGACATTAATCCGAAGAGACATAAGAAGTCATAGGAAGAGAAGAGCTTGCATGAAGAAATGCATGGACGTAAAGGAAGCTAGATTAGTATGCCAGGACAGAAAAGTGTGGCGACAAATAGGTTATAAACAGAGTGACAATAGAGTGAATCATGCCTGAAACAAAGACCTTGGATACTAATGGGCCCAGGTGGGGAACCAGACATAATAATTTTGTGAGGCTCCTCACTTGGGGTGATCGCTAGAGAGATTGATCAGCAACCTGGGTCGGAGCAGTGTTGCGGAGTGAACGTGTCATTTATATAAATAACACGAGAACTCCAGATCAATCTAAAACATCTATACATAACACCTACATACCCATCCACCCTATACCCATATACCGATCAATCTCATACCTATATACCTATTTCACTACTTTCCAACCGAACAAGTCACGCCTACCCCGGAAGGGAAAAGGCTTAATGGTATAATAATAATAATAACATAGAAAATAGTCATCTAAAAGACATATCTAGTTGACTCCGCAATCAAATTGTTCCTATTCCTTGAAAAATGTACAAACATTGAATAAGTTCAGGAAAGTTGTTAAAATAATTAATAATATACATTCTTTCTTGATTCCCTAAACTAATTGATCCTATTCGTTGACAAATGACCAATCTCATTAATTTGTTTAAATAATTAATAATTTTTAAATTAAAAATGGTTTAAAACTGCATGTATGTTTTTATGTAAGCTAAAAAATGGCCAAACTCTGAATTTCTGTATGAAAATTGTTTAAATAATTAATAATTAATGTAAATCCACAAAGTAGCATAGAAAAGATTCATCAGAAAGGCATTCTAAGTTGATTCCGTAAACAAATTGAGCCTATTCGTTGAAAAATGGCAAAAATATTAATTTGTTTATGAAAATTGTTTGAATAATTAATGAATATTGGAAATTTGCAAAGCATGATAGAAAAAGATAATCGCAAGGATATTCTTCGATAATTATGTAAAAAAAATTGAGCATATTTGTTAAAAATAGCCAAACTCTGTATTTGTTTATGAAAATTGTTAATAATTAATGATTGTTGTACATTTGCGAAGTATAATATCAAATAGTCACCGGAAAAGCATTCTTATAGTTGATTCAGTTGAAAAAAATTAAGCCTTTTCGTTGAAAAATAACCAAATTCTGAATTTTCTTACAAAAATTGTTTAAATAAATGAATAATAGTTCTTTGGAATTTGTGGATCACAATGGAAAAAAGTGCATTAATAATGCTTGAGAATTTGCGAAATACCATGAAAAAACTCATCGAAGAGACATCCTTAGTTAATTCCGTCAACAAATTGAGCCTATTCGTTAAAAAATAGAAAACTCTGAATTTCCTTACAAAAATTGTTTTAATAAATCATAATTGTTGGGAATTTTTAAAAATAGACAAACAATTAATTTGATTATAAAAATTGTCTAAATAATTAATAACTCTTGAGAATTTTCAAGGCACCATAGAAAAGAGTAATCGCAAAGATATTCTAAGTTAATTTCTTTTAATTGAGCCTATTCGTTGAAAAATAGACAAACTCTGAATTTGTTTATAAAAATTTTATTGATAATTAATCATTCTTGCAGATTTGCAGAGTATCATATCAAACTGTCACCGGAAAAGTATTCTTAGTTTATTTTCTTTAATTGAGCCTATTCGTTGAAAAATAGACAAACTCTGAATTTGTTTATAAAAATTGTTCAAATAATTAGAAATGCTTCTTAATTTGCTTAGTATCATATCAAACAGTCACTGTAAAAGCGTTCTTAGTTTAATTCGTAAAAAAAATCAAGCCTGTTCGTTGATAATAGTCATACACAAATTTTTAACCAAATGTGACGCGATCCGAGAAAAGGGACCTACTAGGCAAAAGTGAAATTTTACAGGGCGAGCGATTTGAGGAAATTTCGAGCTCGAGGCAGCAAAGCGGAGGAGAAGTTTGAGAGGGGAATTCTGAGACCCACTCCTTACTGTTTGACCGCGTTTCTTTCTCTCTTCTTCTCCCGTTCGCGCACAGGCGTACATTTTTTCAGTTATTTGAAGAACTTATCGATTACGCATTAATATTAAATGAGTTACTGATTTACTAACTAATTGCATTTTTAACTAATAAAAATAATAATTTCACTGCTTCAATAGTTTTTTGGTCGAAATTTTGTACGTTTTAATATTAAAAATTACGAGGATAAAATTGTGAACATAAAGATTTGAAGAATTTTTAGATGAATTTATGAATATCCTGAAAGAAAAATAAACATAGAAAATATAACACTCTGCAAAGTCGTACGTGTCCCTTCGAACTTACAGTATGAATTTTATCCAAATAAAACTTTGCATATAAAATATGGAGTTTTATGGAGGCAATTAAGTACATGAAGGCGATAAAAACTTGATTTTATTTTGTATCATATTTTGTGCCTATAAATTGAATTTTGGGAACGATTTTGTGATATGAAATTTTCCTTGGAAATGACACACTGCAACCCAAATTACAAAATGAAGTATTTTAAAATTAAACTAATATTATAAATCAAATTTCGATAATTGAAATAAAAAATTTTTCGATAATGGCACCTTATGAATAAACCTCTTACTGCATTATCTAATATTTTCCTTTTGGGTGATGAATGATATTTTCATAGATTGAATGTGTGCGGAACTTTTGATTAATATAAAATTAAGGTGAAACTGAAACGAGATAACAATGTGGATCATAAAAAATCGCTGATGTCTTATAAGGTTTTATCTTTCCAAAATATATTATTTATTGAATAAATTGTACAGTTTTGATCTCGAAATTGAAAGTTATTTTATAGATATCATATTTTTTACGACACATGCATGATTTCAGCCCTTTTCGACGCCTATGAAGCGGGGCTTAAGCTCTACTTTTTACGCCCAAGGGAGTGAAAAGTACTTTTCACTTTCTAGGGACTAAAAAGTTACATCAGAGGTGAATAATGAAAATTATACATCTATTAGCTCGCATTTTACGATTATCCGTCCACTCACCGTAAAAACTGTGAGGAAATTTTGGTTGCAGTCAATAGAATTTTGCGGGAATTCATGGAAAGTTACCACATAACTGATCGAATTATCGTAAATTAGCGTAAATTATCGAAATATTATATTTTGGGTAATTCATAGTAAGTTACCATATTTACCAGTAAAATTACCATAAATGAAGATTCTTTTATGAGATTCATTCTTTTAAGATTCATTTATGTATTCTTCCCATTAGTATCCAAGGTCTTTGTTTCAGGCATTATTCACTCTATTATCACTCTGTTTATAAACTTTTTGCCGCCACACTTTCCTGTCCTGGCATACTACTCTAGCTTCCTTCACGTCCATGCATTTTTTCATGCAAGCTCTTGTTTTCCTATGACTTCTTATGTCTCTTCAGATTAATGACTCATTCACAGATTCTAACCATTCTTTCGGCGGTCTACCTCTGGGCATTCTGCCATTTACTTTACCTTTATATACTTGCTTCGTCAGTCGTTCATCTTTCATTCTTTCAAGATGTCCGAACCATCTTAACTGATTTCTTTCCCATATGTCAACTAGTGTCTCTCCTGTACCACATTCTTTGAGGATTGTCTCGTTTCGGACTTTGTCCATCAGTGTTTTTCCGCATATTATGCGCAGAGGTTTCTTCCGATAACCTTCTTACCCTTATTTATGCGCCTATCTAACTCCCCATCTATTTTTCCGTCGCTAGTGAATAGGCTACCTAGATATACCATATTCTTCATGCTTGTATTAAGTTTATTCAACATTCTTTGCAATTTCTCGATTGATTCTGTCATAACAATCTTGCCATCTGCGAAAGCTAACCCACGTACCTTCACTGTTTCGAGATCTACACCTTCTTCGTCGAAGAGGGCCATTCTTAGATACTTATCCATAAATTCATAAATAAGGACCGCTCAGAGAAATGTCCTCTCGTGACAAAAGGATGTTTCTTGACGTCAATAGAATTTCCTCTAAAATTTAAGGTTGAGGGGATTTTCATTGGTCTCAACAGGAATCATTTTGCAGTAAAAATTTTCCTTATGCGACAACTTCACCTACACTTGCAGCCAAATAATTCTGTTTGTGTGAAAAATATATTCACGTCGTGCAAAACAAAACAGGCAAGGTGACGATGCTTTTGTTTTAAGACAACTTTTTCTCTGAGTAGACACTTTTCCATAAATTCACTCTCGAAAAAAATCAGTCAAATTCCACTGATTTTTGAGCCAGAAAGTTGTCATTGGAAAATCAGTAAAAAATTCACTAATAATCAATGATACTTCACTGATGCAACAATGAAATTAAATACTTTACTGTTTTAAACAGTGATTTTCAGTGTTTAATCAGTGAAATATCACTGATTCCCAATGAATTTTTGTACTGATTATCCACTGACCACTTTCTGGCTTAAAAATCAGTGGAATTTGGCTGAATGTTTTAAAGAGGAAACTTATGAAAAAGTACCCTTATTTATGAGGTATATAAATAGTGCATGAAACTCAAAAGCACACTCGAAATTTGGGTAAGTGAGACAGGTATATTGTGACTAATGTACGCCAATTTTCAGTGAAATTGTACTCATTTTTTTAAAGATAATTGTTTCAATGAAAATGAACCAGGAAGCTTTGTAGATGAAACAGCTCAACTTTTTTATGGTTTAGCGAATGTATATTTGATATTTTGCACATTTTTTCAATGTTAAAACTAATTATTAATACAAATTTTCGGCAAATTCTTGTATTTCTGAGAATGACTGGTGTTCCTCCTTAATGTATCAGATGTAACTTGTTTGTGCGAAATCACCATCGCGTTAATTGACATATCGGATTACAGATCTAAATTATAAAAATGCTACGGAAAGTACCTGTGTTGTACAGCTAGATCCTTGGGCATAAAGCTGTTACACCTATTCCTGCAGCAGTCGTCTCTTACTGAATCGTACACATTTTTGATGTCACTTAAATCATCCTCGTCTTCTTTGCCTTGTTTCACGAAACGCGAATGCTACACGCATCAATTAATAAATGAAACTTGGAAATTCTGACCTTTATTTCATATTAAAATTTGTTAAATAATTTATTATTTTATAATAATAGGAATCAGTTTTTATTTGTACCTCATCCCTGTCATCTTCTGAAACCCAGTCATAGACTGCAGTTCCAACGATATTTTCATACTCCTCGTCAGGATTCATTTCTTGCCGACACTATCTTTCGAAAAATTTATAAACATCAAAAACAACTGTCTTTTGGCATAACAAAGTACGTTCAACAAGCATGTGGATTAGACGAAGCGTAGAGCTGCACGCAGGGGACGAGTCAAGTAGTGGGGGAAGTGATGGGAGAAGAAAAACAGCGAAGGCGTCAAGCTCCCGCTCCACACGCGTTCGAAAACTCTTTCTAAATAATTTATATCTTGTAGAATAATGCAGAATTGTGAGCTCAAAAATATGAATTTTCAACAAATTAGTTCATTTTCAGTTTGAGAAAATTAATTTGTAATTTCGAACCAAGTAGTTCAATTTTCCGCTAAGGAGTTAAATTTAAAAAAAAAAGAAAAAAGAACTGTAATAGTTGATATTTTTACCAAAGAATATTTTAGTTTCAAATCAGTTGGATTTTTAACAAGCAAAAAAAATTATTTTCTACCATAAAATACAACAATTGTTTAAACAGATTTTTATCATTTTATGTATTTATAAATAAAATACCACTTTTTCAGCAATGATTTTTTGCTATGAATCGAAAAAATTTGGTAATTTTTTAACCAAACTTAATTAACAAATGCATTATTTGGCTATTTTTCAGCATTTAAACTTGTTTTTTTTTGTGTAATCAACTGTTAATAATATATTTTTTAGCACATTTTTTGAAAACAAGTTTAAATGCTGAAGAATAGCCAAATAATGCATTTGTTAATTACGTTTGGTTTCAACATGGCGTAACACCCGTAATTTTCCTCCCTAGGGATCGCGGGACCTTGTAGCTGGTGGGAGGGCTTACGGGGCTCATTGACCACAGATCTGGAATAGGTGAACCTGAGGGGCTATATCACGAGGTGTGGCTACTCTGAGGAACTGACGGAGTCTGGTCGATGAGACTCAAACTAAGGAGCGGTTCTTCCAGAGGGTAATGGCAAAGTCCACTGGAATATCGAGAACGCGAGTTCTCATGCACCCAAGTTAAGATGTGCTCGCCGTGTCGAGAGCTGAATGGTACCAGGGTTAACAATTCCTTTGACATCCCGGCCTGCCCCCCTCAGCAGAGGTGGACAGGTAGGAGTCACGAAGGAGGTGTCTTCACGGGGACTTTGGGACACCAGGTCAAATCCCACGGTATGTAGACCCGCCCCCTGCAAGCGGGGCTCTGTGGGGGGGTGTTTCTTATTTCCCTGGCTTCTCATGAGACAGAAATGTTACCCGATAATTCAAAAAAACAAAACACAAACGATGAGGGATCCGCTTCGGGTCCCTCTTCTAAACCACTGCCAAAAGTGGGAGGCTTCGTAGGGGGCAACCCACCAGAGGCGGTGCGAAATAGTGAAGATGGTGGAGCCCTTCCGGGTGACCCAACTGGGAACCGCAGGGGTCCCAGAAGCGTCCGAAGATGCCCCTAAGGGAATCTCCATTACGCAGATTAATTTGCACCACAGCAAAGCTGCCATGGCGGTTCTAACCAGACCCTAATCCAAGAACCCTGGTTATACAGGGAAAGGATTCCTGGCTTGTCAGAAAGTGGCTATATATATAAGGGGCCACGCGAAGAAACGCTAAGGGCATGCGTAGCCGTCAAGAGTATGGATGCGATCCTGGTGCCTAAATTCTGCTCTAGAGATCTCACCGTTATTAAGGTGAGACTCAGGGGCAGTAGCGGAGAAACGATAGAGGTATTTATTGCCTCGGCTTACTTTCCTGGCGATGCCGAGGGACCCCCGCCTCCCAGAGAGGTGGAGGCTATAATTCGGTATTGTCAAGAGAACAAGATTCCTGTGCTGTTTGGTTGTGATGCAAACTCTCACCATACGGTCTGGGGAAGCACAAACATCAATGGCAGAGATTTAATTGAATACATAGCAGGCACAGAGCTGGAGATCCTGAATCGGGGTGATGCTCCCACATTCCAGACTAAAAACAGGAGTAAGGTTCTCGATTCTACTCTATGTTCAGGTGCACTGAGGAGCAGGGTAGTGGATTGGAGAGTCTCCGATGAGGAGTCTCTATCGGACCACAAACACATCGTGTTCCGATTAACCCTAGGAAAACAGGTGGTTTCTAATATCAGAAACCCCAGAAATACACTTTTTGACTCATATAAAGAGGAACTCGATGGGAGGCTTGCGGAATTCCCCTCAAGCTAGCTATGTTACCATTGATGAGTTGCAGCACGCCGCGGATTTTCTGCGAATGGCTCTGATAACATCATATGAGAACTATTGCCCTACAAGCACAATCAAGTCTGGGAAGGGAGCAGAATGGTGGAACACCCACCTGGAGATACTCCGTAGGAAGACAAGAATATTGTGCAATAGGGCAAATAGAACTAAATTGCCTTCGGACTGGGACATCTATAAGACGGCCAAGTGCGAATACAACAAAAATATAAGGAAGTATAAGCAGGAAGATTCGAGGGGCTTCTGCGAGGAATCGAAAAACATTCCGGAAACAGCGAAGCTCCACAAGGTCCTAGCGAAAAATCCGGTAGCTCGCCTCGGGCTCATAAGGCTCGATAATGGTGAGTTTCCCGAAGATGTAGAAGCAACGCTGAATCAATTGATGGAAGTTCACTTCCCGCGTTTTCAGCGAATCCGAACCGACCAAGAGGAGGAAGACCGGGGCCAGGGGGTGGAGTAGGGTCCTCTTGCCCCTTTAAATCACCAGGGGCGGATGGCATTTATCCAGCGCTTTTACAAAAAGGCATGAATTTGGTCGTCCCTCCTCTGACGAAAGTATTTAGGGCAAGTATAGCCCTCAAACACGTGCCATCGGCATGGGAAGATGGCAAAGTGGCCTTTATACCCAAACCTGGGTGGGAGGGTTACATTGCTGCCAAAGATTTCAGACCAATCAGCCTAACATCTTTTATCCTGAAGACGTTATGGAAGCTGGTCGAGAGATACGTTAGGGATGAGGTGCTTTTGGCCTTCCCGCTTCATATAGGGCAGGATGGTTTCCAGGCAGGCTGCTCGGTAGAAACTGCGCTTCATGCTGTTGTAGCAAAATTGGAGCAGCAGTTGGAACAAAAGGGGTATGCTGTGGGCGCTTTCTCGGATATAGAGGGTGCCTTCAGCAATACTCCTCCAGAAGTCATCTGTCGAGAGGCTTTGAAATGTGGCGTGCCGGACCAGCTAGTACGCTGGATAGGAAGCATGCTACGGCGAAGAAGACTCGAAACCAGATGGGGTGAAGGCCTAGTAAGGGGGATAGCTCCGCGGGCTTGCCCACAAGGGGGTGTCCTGTCGCCCCTCCTGTGGTGCATTGTAGTGGACGGCCTGCTTTGAAGGCTAAATAAAGAAGACTATACCCGAGGATATACGGACGACTTTTTAATCCTAAGTAGGGGGGCTCATCTTGAAACGCTGATGGGTCTTATAAGGTGGTGGGAAGCTGACGTTTTCAAATTCAGTTAGATTTACGATTTTATAGGATCTAAAGATACCAACGGCGATACCACGCTGAAAACACCAGTTCTCGTAAGATCACTGAAGTTAAGCAGTGTTGGGCGCGGTTAGTATTTGGATAGGTGACCGTTCGGGAATACTGCGTGCTGTTGGCCCGTCGTGGGTGTGGTGAGCCGACACTAGTAGTACTAGTAATAAATAATCCACCTAGAAACACTACCTGAATCGGGTAGTGTCACGCCTACCCCTTAATGGTATAAAAAAAGAGGAGGAATTTAAATTCAAAACATCAAGGATATTTCAAACATATAATTATTTATTTAATAATAAATAGAGAAATCATTCAGAGATACAAATAGAAGGTTTCGGGTGAACCTATTTTTACATAATTTGTTATCAGATGAATAATTTTTTGTTATAATTTTTTGATGTACTTGAAAAACTGAAAAATTGAAATGGAACAATATCTCAGGTTAATTCGTAATAATTATGTCGATTTAATACAAATACAATAATACAAACACATATACACAATATAATTGAAATAATGAGTTATTATAGGCGTATTTTATTAACCCTTTCACTGTCAAGTAGATATTTTTTTTATTTTGTATCTCTCTATTTGATTCTTATTCTGCAAATTAATTTTTTTATCAAAAAATGCAGAAATGAGTTTGAATCAAAAAACTTTTCTAACTTCTGAGTATTAAATTTTGACAGTCAAAGGGTCAAACTGACTCTTACATGACATACTTAGATTATAAAGGATACGTCATATTCAATTTAGAAATAGTATAACAGATAGAAATATTACTAAATGTTTAAATAAATAAATATTAGACAATTAGACATGCGCATCTTATTAATTTAGGTAAAACTCTCGATTCAACAAAAATGAAACAATTTGATAAAATGAGCTGGATTATAGATCAGATTAGAAGATTATTTTCTATTGATATAGTATCAAAATTTTAAGATTATCCCTCCAATATGATATATACGATTAAATAATTGCACAAATGACTCTTCCAATAGTACATAAAATTAACGATATTATGGCTAAAAATATAAAATTAATCTTAATAACAATTTGTGTTTTTCTAGACGACATCAAAACAGTTCAATATTCAATGAAATTTCCGAATAAATAGATTAAAAGCATCAAAATATGTTATTTCTAACATTTTCGAATTTAATAAAAATGAATAACATTTTTATTTGTCGAATTAGGAAATTCCATTAAGGCCATATGATGAGTGGGTCACGTGACCGGACTCCTACCTTACCGACACTTTTTTTATTTCCTCACTTATTTTCAGACGAATAGCCACAACGCGTTGAAAATTTTGTATGATAAATAAGAAGAACTAAGAAAGGTGGGTCTCGTCCTGAATTTTTATAATTGTGAAAAAAGTTTTTTTTTGTAAAGATTTTTTTGTTGTTGCTTTTTTCATGATTATTAAAATTTAGGAACAGACACACTTTTCTTAGTGCTTCTTATTTAATATCCCAAATTTTCAACTCGATGTGGCGCTTCGTATGAAAATGAGTGAGGAAATAAAAAAAAGTACCGGTAAGGAAGAAATCTAGTCACGTGACCCGCTCATCGCATGGCCTTAAAATCCCTCTACTTAGCACCTGCGATATTTACCGCTCTTTGCGCAATCCAAAACCAACGACGAGGACGTGACGGCTTTCTGGTTCCTTTTTTACATTTTTTTTTACCAGTTATTTTTCACAATATTTGTAAATAACTTTATATTATATTAAAATTATTGCAGGTAGATAAGTATAAGAACTGGAAAGCCTTTTAATTTATTCATTTGAGATCTTCAACACAAAAATCTACAGAACATCCACTAGATAGTTTTTTTTCAACTCCAGAGGTAATTTTTATGAAGCAAAATAATAATTAATAAAAAAAATTTAATTAATAAAAAATAATTATCAATATTAAAAAAATCATTGAATTGATCCAAATTTCAATTAATTAATTAATTTAGAAAAAATCTCAAATTAATCGAATAATTTGAGCTGAGGGAAAAAATTGTGGGTCGGCATCCAAAAAAGGAAAGCAATTTTTTGGTTGTCGATTAATATCTTATGTTTGGTTTTTGGATTTTACTAATAATTTTTGTTAATTAAAAAAATCCTATTGGTTGAAAAATAATGACAGAAAAAAAAATTTTTTTTTGTTCACTTTAGAATTGGTTTAAAATGTGCAAAAAACATATTTTGTTAATGTTTATTTTGAATTAACAATGTAGTTTAACTTTCAATCAAGTAGCTGAATTTCCAACCAAAAAAGATTTATATAATAAGCTCAATTGAGAAAAAAATTTAATTGACAATGTTCAAATTTTAAGCCAAAAGGACGAGATTTGTGGAAAAAGGTGGATTTTCAACCAAAAAGCTGCAATTTCAAGCAAAAAGCTGAATTTTCTACAAAACATTTAAATTATCCGCCTGAAAATATAAATTTCCAACGAAATAGTTAATTTTCAGTTTAAAAAATTAATTTAGGAAAAAATTGTGAACAAAGCAGTTGAATTTTTAATCAAATAATTGAATTTTCAAGCCAAAAAGACGAATTTTCTACAAAACAGTTCAATTTTCCACCCAAAAATATGATTTTCCAAAAAAATAGTTAATTTTCAGTTTAAATAATTATTTTAAAGTAAAAAAAACTAATTTTGAACAAAGTTGATCGATTTTCAATCAAGAAGTTGAATTTCAAACCCAAAAAGATTAATTTTCAACAAAAAATGTAATAGTTGATATTTCAACCAGAAAAATTGATTTTCTTCCACAAAAGACGAATTTTCAACATAATGCATAAACTTTTATCAGAACAGTTGAATTTTTCTTAAAAAGATCAATTTTCTACCGAATTGCCGGATTTTCAACAAAATACATAAAATTTCAATCAAATAATTGAATTTTCAAGCCAAAAAGACAAATTTTCTACAAAACTGTTAAATTTTTCACAAAAAAAATCAGTTTTCTACCAAAAATTACCAATCTTCAATAAAATACATACATTTTCAACCAAATAGTTGAATTTTAAAGCCAAAATACAAATTTTCTACAACACAGTTAAATTTTCAACTAGAAAAATCAATTTTCTACCAAAATTGACCAATCTTTAAAAAAATACACGAACTTTTAACCAAATAGTTGAATTTTCAATAAAAAAATATGAATTTTTAACCCAAAAATATGAATTTTCAACGAATTAGTTAATTTCTAGTTTAGAAAATAATTTTGAACAAATCAGTTTAATTTTTAACCAAAAATGTAATAATTGATATTTTACCCAATTAAGATTTTAATTTTAAATCAGTTGCATTTTCAACCAAAAAGATCAAATTTTTGCCAAAAATGACAGATCTTCAACAAAATACATACATTTTTAACCAAATAATTGAATTTTCAAGCCAAAAGACAAATTTCCTACAAAACGGTTAAATTTTCCACCAAAAAATAAGAATTTTCTACAAAATACTTAATTTTTATTTTAAATAATTAATTTAAAGAAACTAATTTCGAACAAAGTACTTCAATTTTCAACCAAGGAGTTAAATTTTAAATATAAGAAGATTAATCTTGAACAGCAACAGTAATTGTTGATATTTCTACCAAAAATATTTGAGTTTCAAATCAGTTGGATTTTTAACAAACAAACAAAATTATTTTCTAGAATAAAATACAAATTTTTGAAAGAACACAGAAATTTTCAAACAAATGGTCAAATTTTCGATCAAGGAGATTAATTTTTCACCGGAACGTACGAATTTTAAACAAATTACATGAATTTTCAACTGAAAAAATCAATTTTTAACCAAGAATGAAATAGTTAAATTTTCTACCAAACTGTTTAATAATTCTCATTATGAAATTTGAGAAAAATGATATATCAGCTTATTCATTGATTTAATATGGCTAATATATTCGATGTGTACTATCTATATCGTAATTTATACTGAGATATGTATATAATAATTTACAAGTATTGCACCTATTGAATTTCAGTTCTGTCGATTTTTTTTCATGTCGAACTTGATGTGAATGAACCGAATTTGATGTCACCTCGGAATCTCGAAGTTATTATTAACCTTTATTTTATATTTTTTCAGGATTTTTTTTATGACTACCATCGAAAATTTTCGGCACGACCAGCACAAGTACTATTAAAGATGGCTGCTAATTTTGAAACGTGACTACTCGTTCGAAAATGCGATTTTTTTTTTGAAAGACCATTGAAAAGCTTATTGAATTCCGCGTCGAACGACCTCTAACTGAGATATTTTTGACCTTTTGACTTATGGCATGACCTTGAAAAGTTGAAGCAAAAATCTGAAATTCATACCACACATTCTCTGAAGTCTTACCTTTCATTTAAGCCAAAAAAACTTAAGAAATCTTCACGGGTTTTTGAGATACGACAAAAAAAGTCCAAGTCTCAAAAACCAAGTTTCAATCGGCGATTACCGCCCGCTGTTGGTTGCGAGAACGCTCGACAGCGGGCGGTACTCGCCGAGAATTTCTCAGACTTTGTTCCTAAACTTCAACTTGTGCTGTGTCTCAGGAAACTTATGGGAAAAAGCAGTAATCCTCAGGAGAGAATGTTTAAAATCTTATCTTTAATTTAAACCGATTAAACTCAAAAAATCTTTACGGGTTTTTGAGATACGACAAAAAAAGTCCAAGTTTCAAGAGCCAAGTTTCAGTCGGCGATTACCGCCCGCTGTTGGTCGCGAGAACGCCCGACAGCGGGCGGTACTCGCCGAGAATTTCTCAAACTTTGTTCCTTAACTTCAACTTGCGCTGTGTCTCAGGAAACTTATGGGAAAACTTGAAATTCACAGGACATAATCTTTAAAATCTTATCTTTAATTTAAACCGATAAAACTCAAAAAATCTGCTCGGGTTTTCGAGATACGACAAAAAAAGTCCAAGTCTCAAAAACCAAGTTTCAATCGGCGATTACCGCCCGCTGTTGGTCGCGAGAACGCTCGACAGCGGGCGGTACTCGCCGAGAATTTCTCAGACTTTGTTCCTCAACTTCAACTTGTGCTGTGATTCAGGAAACTTATGGGAAAAAGCTGAAATTCACAGGACATAATCTTTAAAATCTTATCTTTAATTTAAACAAATAACACTTAAAAAATCTTCACGGGTTTTCGAGATGCGACTAAAAATGTCCAAGCGTGTCTGCATCGAGTTTCAGTCGGCGATCACCGCTAGCGGCCAGGCTCGCTGCTTAAGGTGCTTGAAATGAGTCAGTTATTAAAATAATACAAAATACGGCTACAAAAATGAATTATTTGATGTAACTTTTCTACCACATAATCTGAAGATTTATTCGTGTGCACGACTAGAACCTTTTTTTTCGAAAATTTTTTTTTTTCAGGGACCGTACTCAAATAACGTAACAGCTCAAGGGGGGGGGGGGGGAAAAAAATTTTTTGCGATTTGTTTCGGGGGGGGGGGGGGGTTCTCCACTCATGTAGGTAATTTTTGCAAATTCGTAAAAACTTTCTCTTGAAGATTATCTTTTTCTATAAATTTTATCATTTGGTTGAAAATTTAACAATTTTCTTGAAAAGACATTTTTTTTTGCAAATTCAACTGTTTTGTTAAAAACTGGTCTTCTTGGGTTGAAAATTCAACTATTTTCGTATAATATTAACCTTTTGTTTAAAATTCATATTTTGTTGCTGATAAGTCAACTGCAATCTTTTTTGCATGAAATATATTTTTTCTGAAAATTTGTCTTTTTAATTTAAAGTTCATATTTTTTAATAGTATTTCAGTAAAAATATTGCATCTTTCTTGGAAAAGGATGCAACTGTTTTTTTGTTGTTGAAAATTTAACTATTTCCTAGAAAATAATTTTTTTTTAATTTGTATTTTTTCTTTAGAAAAGTCTATTGAAATCCTTTTGGATGGAAATTCAACTCTTTTCTTTTTTTTTGAAAATTTGTCTTTTTGATTTGAAATTCACCTGTTTCAGTAAAATTTTCATTTTGCTTGGTCAATTTCGTTTTGGTTGAAAATTTAACAATCTTGTTAAAAAGTCATACTTTTTTGTTAAAAATTCGACTATTTAACAGAAAATTAACTTATAGTTTACAATTCTTATTTTGGTGCTGGAAAGTAAACTGGAATCTTCTTTGGATAAAAATTTAACTATTTTTTTTTAAGTTTTTTTTTATTTCATCTTTTTTAAAAGAAACATTTTATTTTTTTAAATAAAAATGCAACTCTTCGGTTGAAAATTTAAATCTTTTTTGGAAATTCGTTTTTCTGATTTCAAAATTCAGATGCTTTAGCAGAAATTACATCTTTCTTTGATAAAAATGCAACTGTTTGGTTTAAAATTCAACAATTTTATTGAAAAGTCATACTTTTTGGTTTAAAATTCTGCTATTTTGTTGAAAATTAAACTATTTTGTAAAAAATTTACTTTTTCGTTGAATTTAATATTTTGATGTTGAAGAGAGAACTGAAATATTTTCTGGATGAAAATTCAACTATTTTTTGAAATTTTTTTTTTTCAATTAAAAATGTATCTGTTTTTAAATCAATTTCATCTTTCTTGGATGAAAATTCAACTATTTGGTAGAGAATTCAACTATTTCGTTAGAAATTTACCCCTTTTGGTTGAAAAAATTCGTCTTTTTGGATGAAAAATCCAATTTTGTTCGCAGAAAATTATTTTTTATTAAAAAATTCATATTTTGAACTTGAAAATTCAACTGGAATCTTTTCTGGATGAAAATTCAACCATTTATTTTTGAATTTGTTTTCTTTTTAAATAAAAATTCATCTATTTTAAGAGAAATTTCATCTTTGTTGGATAACAATGTAAAAAAATGAAAATTGGCTAGAGAATTCAATTATTTGTTAGTTGGAAATTCATATTTTCTTGGTGAAAAGTTAACTAAAATCTTATTCAACAGAAAATTCAACTATTTTTTTTAAATTTATAAATTCATCAGCTTTGCTAGAAATTTCTTTTTTTTTTTTAATGAAAATGCAACTTTTTGGTTGAAAATTATTCTTCATTGCTCTTTGGTTAAAAGTTTAACTATTTTGTTAAAAATTCATCTTTTTTAAATTGAAAATTCAACTACCAGCGTAAAAGTTAAACTACATTGTTAAAAATTTAATTTTTTTGATTTAAGGCTTATGTCTCTCTTTAAAATTTAACTGTTTAGTGGAAAAATCTTTTTTTTTTGTTCAAAATTAATTTTTTAACTGAAAATTTAATTTTTCCATTTTTTTTAAGATTGATCTTTTTTAGTTGAAAATTCTCCTTTGTTGGTAAGAAAATAATAAGTTTCTTGGTTAAAAAATTTCATTTCTGTTGAGTGAAAATGCATTAGTTTCGTGGAAAAATAATGTTTTGCTGAAGCCTTATTTTTTGTTTGTAAATTCAATTTTTGGTAGAGAAAATTCGTCTTTTGGCTTGAAGGTTCAACAATTTAGATAAAATTTTCTTTCTTTAGTGGAAAAATCTTTACTTGTTGAAAATTCGTCTTTTTGGTTTTAAAAAACTTTTTTTTTGTACAAATTTCATGTTTTTTGATTGAAATATAAACTATGACAGTTTTGTTGGGATTTTATATTTTTAGGTTGAAAATTCAACTATTATGTTAAAAATTTAATTATTTTGTTGAAAATTCAAGTATTTTGTTAAAATGTAATTTAAGTATGGCCCCTAATTGAAAATTGTCTGCATTTTTTGCACCTGGAAAGGGGCAACACGCCACAGGGAGTGTATCCATGGTGAACCGAAAACAGGCGCTGACCGTGTCAAAGTGCGTTACAATTAACAAAAAAAAAAAAACAACACCATTTTTCGAAAAAAGGGCTCTAGTACTGTACATGTATAACCCATCAGATTATGTGGTAAAAATATTACACCAAACGATTCATCCTTGTGGCCGTATTTTGTATTATTCTGAAAACCGACTCCTTCGAAGCACCTTAAGGGACTGAAACTCGACGCAGGCACGCTTGGACGTTTTTAGTCGTATCTCGAGAATCCGTCAAGATTTTTGAAGTTTGATCGGCCCAAATTAAAGATAAGATTTCAAAGATTATGTTTTGTAAATTTCAGATTTTTCCCTTTAGTTTCCTGAGTCATTCCACGCGGAATTTAATAAGTTTTCCAAAGTTTTTTTTTTTAAGTTCCTCGACAATTCCGACGGCAGTGTATTTCAGAGATGAATGGACCATTTTTCCGAGGGGACATTCTTAGCAATCTTCAAAAAACCTTGTGAATTCATAAGAATTTTAAAACATGAAAAATTTTTATTTATTCGAGACTTCAATGATAATGTAGAAAAATCTATATATGAATTCAGACGAATTTATAAGGTTCTTAATCGCAATCTTAAAATCTCATTAAATCATACCGAGGAAGAATTTAATTTATTCAAAGGAAAATGAAATTCTTCCTTCTGGCACACAGTGACTTATTATTAATTTAATACAAAATAATCTAGAAGTTTACAAAACAGACTTAAGACGAAGTATCAAAATTCGGTCCAACTTGAAAATCAAGAAGAAGGAGTGAGAAAAATCTTCGGCAAGTTTTTCGATCTCAATTTTGATCGAAATAAAGATTTTAAATAAAAGTTCGAGTTACGCAGATTCTTTTTTCTTTTCATCTGTTGAAGCAGGCATGATGTTGGCAAAAAATGAGAATGCCGAACGTCTGGTTTAACTGAAATATAAATTTAATTCACATTAATAAATCAATTTTGAATGAAAAAATATTTTATTTTAAATAACAATGTGATTTATATAAGGGGCTACTCAAAAACTACGCCACGATATTTTGAACAATTTTCACCCCTTCCCTTATTCGTTGAGGAATTAATTTGATAAATTTCTGAAATAAAAAAAAATATTTTAACAGACTTCACAGCACAAAATTATTTTAAAAGAGGGGAAATAGGGTGATTTTTCACGAAAATAGGGGAATAAATTATTTTAAATAAAATTGATGTATAGGTATCATATTGAGTGTAATATGATACACTCAAGATTTCCAATCAAAACATGTTTCAGAAAATAGTTGAATTTTGAACCCGAAGAGAGGAATTTCTGAACAAATAGTTGAATTTTCAAATACAAAATAATTGGGAAGAAAAAGAAAAAACTAAGAATTTAAATTAAAAATCCATAAACAGTTGCATTTTTAACAAAATAGTCGAATCATAAAGCCAAAAAGACGAGTTTTATAAAAAGTATAAATTTTCAACAAAGATGTTTAATTTTCAAACAATAAATATGACTTTTTAACAAAATACTTGAAATTTCAACAAAATAATTAAATTTTTTTTAAAATTGTTGAATTTGGAACGAAATAGTTGAATTTTCAACCTACAAATATTGTCAACAAAATAATTGAATTTAACAAAAGTTCAAAAAACATTTGAATTTCCAACAAAATAATTAAATTTTTAACAAAATACTTGAATCTTCAACAACAAATTAATTTTTATCAAAGAAGTTTAATTTTGAAGTAAGTAATAGAATTTTCAATCAAAAATTTGCGTTTTCAATCCAAGAAGACTACTTCTATAAAAAATAAGAATTTTCAACAAAGAAGTTTAATTTTCAAACAATAAATATGACTTTTTAACAAAATACTTGAAATTTCAACAAAATTATTAAATTTTTTTAAAAATTGTTGAATTTGGAACGAAATAATTGAATCTTCAACCTACAAATATTGTCAACCAAATAATAGAATTTAACAACTCTTCAACAAGACATTCAAATTTCCAACAAATTAATTAAATTTATAACAAAATACTTGAATCTTCAACAACAAATTAATTTTTATCACAGAAGTTCAACTTTCAAGTAAGTAACGGAATTTTCAATAAAAAAGTTGGATTTTCAAGCCAAAAAGACGAGTTCTATAAAAAATTAGAATTTTCAACAAAGAAGTGTATTTTACAAACAATAAATATGACTTTTTAACATAATACTTGGATTTTCAACAAAATAATAAATTTTTTTGAAAATTGTTGAATTTGGAACAAAATAGTTGAATTTTCAACCTACAAATATTGTCAACTAAATAATTGAATTTAACAACTCTTCAACAAAACATTTAAATTTCCAACAAAATAATTAAATTTTTAACGAAATACTTGGCCTTCAACACAAAATTAATTTTTAAGTCTACTGAATAGTTAAATTTTCAAATAAACATTTTAATTTTTGACTAAACAGTTGAATTTCCAATCAAAAAAAAAATTGTTTCACACAAAAAAAAACGAATTTTCAACAAAATAGTTAAATTTCTAACTAAAGAGATAGATCTTTAACTAATAATATGCATTTTTAACAAAGCAGTTCAACTTTTCCAGAAATTTCATTTTTAACAAAAAAAAACGAATTTACAACAAAATACATAAATTTTAAACCAAATTCTTTGCATTTTCAACTGAAAAAGATCAATTCACAACCAATGATGAAATAGTTGAATTGTCAGTTAAAGAATTAATTTTGAACAAGAAAAGAACGAATTTTCAACAAATTAGTTCAAACTTTGACCAATAAAATTATTTTTTACAAAGTAATTGAATTTTCAATTAAAAAAGATGAATTCTCGATGAAAAATGTAATAGTTAAATGCTAAACTAAACCAAACAAATAGTTAAATTTTCAGTCAAAAAATTAATTTTTAACTAAAAATAAATTTTCAACAAAATAGATGAATGTAGAAAAATGATTTTTCAACAAAGTAGTTCAACTTTAAACCAAGTATAGATGAATTTTCAACCAAAAATTTAAATTTTGAACTTAAAAATACGAATTATCTACAAGCCAGTTAAATTTTCACCCAAAATATAATTTTTCAACAACAATGTTAATTTTCTACTAAATAGTTGGATTTTCAACCAAAAATATGATAATACGCTTTTCGAATAAACAGAATTAACATTAAACGAATTTTTTTTTTAAATTAATTTTAAAAAGGGGTAAAAATGGTAATAGGGGAAGTGGTGTAAAGTCAGTATTTAGATGCTTCACTTTTAAAATAAAATCACTAATTTTTATTTTTTTAACCATTCAAAAAAATTGCTATTCATATTTATATTTTCCCTCCCCCTGGAAGTGTGGCGTAGTTTTTGAACGGTCCCTGATAAAAAAAAGTTTTGGAATTACCCAAATATATAATTTAAAATGTTCATACCTAAAGACAGCAATACATTCAGATTTGTTCTTTCGATAGTCGCTGTCTTCATTATAATCTTTCAGCTCTCCCAGATTAAGCTCTGTCGCCAAATTCTCAAATTTACAATCACAACAGAGCTGATTCAGCTGTTCATTAACAAGACTAGGCTGGCTCATCTCCATCAAAATTTTGGCATCACGTTGCAAAATTTCGGACAAAGATTTTTCCTCAATTTGATACCGGTATTTGAATTCATCCGTCATCTGCACCCCCTCCATCCAAGGAGGTTCTTTCCTCGTCAGTTTTTGGTTTGGATATGTTTCCTGTTTCTGTGCTTCCTGCTGACGATTTTTCCACCACATCAAGACTTGAGAATCATGAGTATCAGTACTATCACTCCATTGGCGTCTAGAGGATAAACTTTTTGGTTTTCTAAAGTAGAGGTCAGCTGGCTGCCTGCTATAGAATGAAAATTCCGTTCCGAACTAAGGAATACGAGAAGTTTAATTTTTGCAGTCCACGGACGCCAATGGATCAATTAATTATTGCCAATTGCCACACATTTGTTCAAAGCTAATTTTCAGAATCATACCCACATAATAGGGTGAGTCTAAAAACCACATTTTCGAAATTAAAAATAATACTATGCAGGAGAGTAGCTACCCAGGTGACACCGTGATCTGACAACCACGTCATGATTAGGGAGTGAAGCTGATGCAAAACCCTGATGAAAAAAAGACTGAAAAAGATAGAAATTGCGTGATACGAAAAGGTGGAACTATTCTATCTTTATCAGTGGGTCACTTTGCATCTCTAAAACGCTATCTCTTCTCATCCCCAATCTCAATAACTTTCTATCTATTTCTCGACTTTCTTAACCGACGACCCTTATCTTTTTCTTTACTTTCATTCTATCTCTTTAATATAAATTGAATTTTTGACTATCTTCTTTTCTATCTTTCGCAATTCAGTACTCTTATAATTTTCTTTCTCTCAAAATTCGAGAGTCCATCAAACAGTTAGGGAATTTATTTTAAAAATTAATTTGATGTTGACTACGCACCAGAAAGACAACGCAACATTCCTGCTTGTATATCTACATCCTTAAAATTTATTTCCACACCTTGGTCGACAACTGTATCGATTATGGTAAAACGGTTTGTCAGCCTCCTAGTGGCAAAACATGAAGGTTGACGTGAATAGATAAAGGATAGGATGGGATACAGAAGGGAGGATTGAAAGAGATAAACGTTGATAGATGAACACTCGAACCTGGATTTCAGAAAACTTGATTTGCGCCTTCGAAAAAATGATGCCGCGCCGCGGTTTTGGATGAGAGGAGCCGCGAACCGGGGACTGGGTCACGTGGCGTCACGTTACGTCAGCTCACTCTCAGTGTTACAGGTCTGATGTTCACGTTAGGTGAGCCTGGCTTTGAGTCAAAGGTTATAACCAAAACCATTAAATCCAGGTTCGAGTGTAGTATAGGATGAGAAAGAGAAGAGGAGATTGGAAAAGATAGACGAGAATTTAGATTAACAGAGATAGAAAAAGATTAACATGAATAGATAAGGGATAGGATGAGATAGATAAGAGGGGATTAATAAAGATTGGCGGGATTCATTTTCAAACAAAAAAATGAATTTTCAGCCAAGAAGATTAATTTTCAGCACAAAAAAAAGTTTTTTTTTCAACAAAATAGTTATATTCATAGATAGATTATTCATGAAAAATCATCTCACTTCCCCAATGGTCGAAAAAAATTTTATCCAATATTTTCGACAACTGTGTGCATAAAAAAAAATTTCGCAAAAAACAGTTATAATTTTGAAAAAATTCTGAAAACGCGCTATTCTTAATTAACAAATTAATATTTTATAAAGTATTAGTCGCAAAAAGTTCGAATAGGGATCATTTTAGCGCTTTTTTTATGCCCTACAAATCGAGTTCAATACACTGTTCATCTATCACTTAACTGGAAATGAAAACTTATTCAGGGAAAAATTAAGGAATTTTTAAAATGAAGTTTTGCGGTATCCCTGGAATAATATTCTTGTTAGTAATCTATTTGCCTTGTTTTTATATTCATATTACTTTTTTTTTTGCAAATTCTTTCTTCTGCAGATTATCTTTTTAGCTATAAAATTTATTATTTGTTTGAAAATTTAACAGTTTTGTTAAAAAGTCATTATTTTTGGTTGAAAATTCAACCATTTCATAGAAAATTTACATGTTTATAATTCATACTTTGGTGTTGAAAATTCAAGTGAAATCTTTCTTGGATGAAAATTAAACTATTTACTTGAAAATTTGTTTACTCAATTTAAAAATCATCTGTTTTAGTATAAATTTCATTTTCCTTGGATAAAAATGCAAACGGCTTATTTGAAAATTAATCTTATTTGCTTGAGGATTCAACTATTTTTTTTCCATTCATCTCTCTGGTTGAAAGTTGAAATATTTTGTTGAAAATTGATATTTTTAAACTGAAAATTCAACTGTGTGGGTACAAGCTGAACTACATTGTAGAAATTTTTTATTTTTGAAAGAAGGTTTATCTTTTTGTTTAAAAATTGACCTACTTTTGTTAAAAATTAATTTTTTTGATGAAAATTCAATTTTTACATGGAAAACTCGCCTTTTGACTTGAAGGTTTAACAGTTTAGGTAAACATTTTTCTTCATGACTGAAAAATCTTCATTTGTTAAAAATTCGTCTTTGTGATTTTAAAATTCATTTTTTAAACGAAATTTCATATTTTTAAAAAATGTCTTTAAAACAATAAAATATGACTTTTTGAGAAAATACTTAAATTTTCTACAGAATAATTAAATTTTCAGAAAATCAATTAAATTTTGAACTAAATAATTGAATCTCAAACCTTAAGAGATAAATTCTCAAGAAAAAAGTGTAATAGTTCATTTTAAAATAAAAAAGACGAGTTTTCAACCGATAAAGATTTTTCACTCATGAAAGAAAAAAATTTCACCTAAATTGTTAAATCCTAAAGCCAAAAAACGAATTTTCTGTACGAAAATTGATTTTTCAACCAGAAAATAAGAATTTTCAGCAAAAAAATGAATTTTCAATGAAATAGTTAAATTTGCAACCAAAGAGATAAAGCTTCATTTAAAAAAAAAATCAATAGAAAAGTTCAACTTTTACCCACGCAGTTGAATTTTCAATTAAACAA
Source organism: Andricus quercusramuli (assembly GCA_932178445.1). Classification (NCBI taxonomy): domain Eukaryota; kingdom Metazoa; phylum Arthropoda; class Insecta; order Hymenoptera; family Cynipidae; genus Andricus; species Andricus quercusramuli. Next base: position 63,915 of record CAKNXH010002027.1, on the reverse strand, counting down.
GATCAGTTTTCAATTAAAAATATGAATTAAAAAAAAAAAATTTCTCAACAAAGGGTTTCAAAGAAATTTTTCAAACAAAATGGTTGACTCATCATGCAAAGGAGATTAATTTTCAACCAAACAGTTGCATTTGTATCCAAAAAAGATGAAATTTCTACTAAAGCAGATAATATTTGAATAAAAAAAAAAATTTTTTTTTTGAAGATTTGAATTTTTGTCTAAAAAAGATTTCAGTTTGACTTTTCAACATATGAGTTTTGAATGAGAAGTAAATTTTTCACAAAGGTACATGAATCTTCAAGTTAAAATTTTCCACAAAAGGTAAATTTTCTACGAAATAGTTGAATTTTCAACAAAGCAGTTAATTTTTTGACCAAAAAAGATGACTTTTTATTAAAATTATTAAATTTTCAAACAAAAAGTTATATTTATATCCAATAAAAATGAAATTTTCTACTCAGAGAGATGAATTTTTAAATAAAAAAACATTTTAAAAAATTAGTCGAACTTTCATCCAAAAAAGATTCCAGTTGATTTTTCAACAAGGCAGTTGAATTCTTGATAAAAAAGGATGACTTTTTAACAAGATTATTAGATTTTCAAACAGTTGCATTCATGTTTAAGAAAGATAAAATTTCTACTCAGACGGATGAATTTTTGAATAAAAAAGATTTTAAAAAATTGGTCGAATTTTCAT
>CAKNXH010002027.1:45830-63208 GCA_932178445.1 Andricus quercusramuli | reverse complement strand
CAGTTGCATTCAAATCCAAGAAATTTCTACTCAGACAGATGAATTTTTAAATAAAAAAGATTTTAAAAAATTGGTCGAATTTTCATCAAAAAAAGATTTGAGTTGATTTTTCAACAAAACAGTTGAATTCTCGATCAAAAAAAATGACTTTTCAACAAAAATTCCCAAAAATTCCCTAATTTTCCCCTGACAAATTTTTCATTTTCCCTGACCATTAATATTCAAAGACCAGAATTTTAAATCTGTAACATCTGTAACCTAGAATGTTTTATAGCCAGAATAAAACAGTTTCAAATTAAAATTGAAAATTTTCAAATTTATTTTTTTTCTAGATTTTTTTTTCTAAATCCCTAACTTTTAAAAAAATTGTTGTTGGCTAAGTTCGTTTTTCGCTCACCAGGTTTCTTTGGCGCGAAAAGTTGAATTATTATTAAATTTCTCTACAATTTCAATAATCCGTTACGTGATTCAAATACGGCCCCTAATCAGGGTTTTAGCATTTCATTAAAAAATTCACACGAATTAGAAAAAAAAATTTCTGTTAATATTTGATGATTTATCAATCAGATTATTAATTATTTCGAGGATCCTAAAAAGCCACTCTCCTATATAGTATTATTTTCGATTTCAAAAATATATTTTTGACACCCCAATACAGAACCATGGACCCAAGAATATGTTGACAGAAAGCCCTTGATGCTTTGTCCATAAATATTCTTAGGACCATGTACAGAACTCATAGGCAAATTTCTATGTGTTTAGCATGATCTATATTGGTTTCTATCATATCCTAGATGTGGATGATAAATAAAATTACCTGAAAAAGATTCTCAAAATGTTGTAAGTAATATAAATCATTATAAGTCCAGTTAGTCAAAAATAACAATTAAACAGGGTTATTACAGAATTGATTTTTTTTAAGTCTGACTCATGATTTGTTTGATAGTATAGAAAGTCATGCTGCTTAAGCAAAATGCAGAAAAGTATTAGACTGAAATTATAGAAAATAATAGTATAATTTTTTCCGTACGCAATTTTTTTGACAAGATTTAAGCGGACTTGTTCAAAACTTGTTCAAACCCTATTCAATTTTGTTTAAACTAATTATTATATTTGATTTTATAATAATTTTTTGATGGTCTTTGCATTCATAAATACATATTCTCAGAAGCTTGATAATATCAAAATTAAAACAATTGAATTTGTACCTCTCGATTGGATCTCTTCGATTCAGAGCTAGATGTCCCATCAGAACTTTTACTGAGGAAGCTACTATAAAAGCTAGAAGTACTTGATATATCTTCGCTAACATCACTCCATTGTTGACTCCCTCTTTTTGTTGAAGGCTCTGTCATATCTGAAATAACAAATTTAATACAAATATAAATAAAATTCTTCAAATTTCGAAACCTCCTTTTGAGATTCAGATTTGAGAAAATTATTATGTCTTCTAGGGTAGGAGGCGAGGGGGAAACCACTCTGGTAATCCATATCTTTTTTAGTTGAACTTCATGTATTTTATTGAAAATTCATTTTTTTCAGTAGGAAATTAATCTTTCTTGTTGAAAATTCATAATTTTGGTTAAAAATTCCACATTTTGATGAAAAATTAATCTCATTTGTAGAAAATTTAAGAATTTTGTTAAAAAGTCATTTTTTGTTTGAAAATTCAATTGTTTTGTTGAAAATTCGTCTTTTTGTATTGAAAATTTAACTATTCTGGTCGCATAATCTATTTCTTTGAAAATTTAACTATTCTGTGGAAAATCTTTTTTTTTTCTTGGATTGAAAATTTCTTTTTTTTTTCATTTAAAATTTAAATATTTCAGTTGAAGATTTTTCATTTTAGTTGAAGATTCATTCCTTGATTACAAAATTGACTATTTTGTTGAGTATTCTTTTTTTTGTAAAAGATGCAGTTTTCAACTTGAAAATGTATTTCATTTTTGATTGAAAATTTACCTTTTTTATTAGTTAAAAATTTAACTACTTGATTGAACGTTGAACTACTTTGTTAAAAATTCATTTTTCTGGTTGAAGATTCTTGATTTCAGTTGAAAATAATTTGGTTGAAAATTTTACTATTTTGTTGAAAATTCAATTATTTTTTTGAAAATTGGCCCTTTTGAATTGAAAATTTAAATATTTTGGTCGAGTAATCTATTTCCTTGCTTGAAAATTTAACTATATTTTTGAAAATCTTTTTTTTTGGGATTGAAAATTGCTTTTTTTTAATTTAAAATTCAAGAATTCCAGTTGAAGATTCTTAATTTTAGTTGAAACACGGAGCCTTGATTGCAAATTTGACTATATTGTTAAATATTCTATTTTTTGTTTGAATTAATTTTTTCAATTGAAAATGTAAGTATTTCATTTTTGGTTGCAAATTCATCTTTTTCAGTAGAAAATTAATCTTCCTTTTTGAAAATTCATGATTTTGATTAAAAATTAAACATTTTGGTGAAAACGTAATCTTATTTGTAGAAAGTTAAAGAATTTTGTAAAAAGTCGTTTTTTATTTGAAAATTCAATTGTTTTGTTCGAGATTCGTCTTTTTGAATTGAAAATTTAACTATTCTGGTCGAATAATCCATTTCTTTGAAAATTTAACTATACTTTCGAAAATCTTTTTTTTCTTGGATTGAAAATTTCTTTTTTTTTTCATTTAAAATTTAAATATTTCAGTTGAAGATTTTTCATTTTAGTTGAAAATTCATTCCTTGATTACAAAATTGACTATTTTTTTAGTGTTCTATTTTTTGTAAAACATATAGTTTTTAACTTGAAAATGTAAGTATTTTATTTTTGATTGAAAATTTATCTTTTTTAGTTAAATATTTAACTACTTGGTTGAAAGTTGAACAACTTTGTTAACAATTCATTTTTCTGGTTGAAGATTCTTGATTTCAGCTGAAAATGATTTGGTTGAAAATCTAACTATTTTGTTGAAAAATCAATTATTCTGTCGAAAATTCGCCTTTTTGGATTGAAAATTTAAATATTTTGGTCGAGTAATCTATTTCCTTGCTTGAAAAATTAACTATATTGTTGAAAATCTTTTTTTTTGTGGGATTGAAAATTGCTTTTTTTGATTGAAAATTTAAGTATTCCAGTCGGAGATTCTTCACTTTAGTTGAAAATTGATCTCCTTTATTAAAAATTGTACTATTTTGCTGAATATTCGATATTGTCATAAAAAAATGGATATTTTTACAATGAGAATGTAAGTGCTTTCTTTTGGTAGAAAATTTATATTTTTTGGTTGAAAATTTAGCTCTTCGGATTAAAAGTTATCTTTCTAGTTGAAAATGCAATTGCTTGGATAAAAATTCATGTATTATTTTTCAGTTCGTTTTTTGGTAGAAAATTAATCTTCTTGGTTGAAAATTTATATTTTTACCTAAAAATTCAATTACTTGGTTGAAAGTTTATCTACTTTGTAGAAAAATACTCTCCTCGGTTAAAATGGTATGTTTTTGGTCGAAAATTAAATTCTGTGGTTAAAATATATTCTGCTTTAAAGAAAATTCAACAATTTTGTAAAAACAATCGAAAATTATAAAATTTTTATTCGACTTTCCCAATGGTGAGAAACTTTTGGAAATATTTTATTTTTCTGTAATGCCACAAAGAAAGTTTTCAGTTCTATTATATCTACTGTCATAAATAAGGAGAAGATGCATGATTTTATTTTCGTTTCTTTTACTGAAAATTAAGTTTTTGTAATGAAAATTCAACTATTGTACCTTAGATTAGGAAATTATTTTTTTTAGTTTAAAAATTCAACTATTTGGTTTCTGTTGAAAATCGTCTTTTTTAGCAGTAGTATTTTTGGCCTAAAAATTTAGGATTTTGGATTAAATAGTTTTTTGTTCAATTACTCAAAAATCAAAATTTATCTCTTCTGGTAGAAATTTCATTTTTTCGGTTGAAAATTAAACTGTTCTGTTTAACATTTTTCTTTTTGGTGGAAAATTAATCATTTTTGTGGAAAATTCACCTTTTTGGTTGAAAATTCAAAAACTTTGTTGCAAATTCATTTTTTTGGTTGAAGATTGAACTATTTTGTTGAAAATTCGCCTTGACAATTCCAAATTTGGAATGAAATGTTTTTTCTTTAATGACTGAAAAATCTTTCTTGGATGAAAATTCAAATCTTGTTGAAAATTTGTCTCTTTGATTTAAAAATTCATCTCTTTTGGTAGAAATTTCACCTTTATAGTTGAAAATTCTTCTTTTTTGGTAGAAAATTTAATTTTTACATCAATTTTTTCAACTGAATATTGAACGATTTGGTTGTAAATTCAAATTTTTTGCTGAAAATTAACTTTTTTGTTGAAAAATCAAATTTTTGAGTTGAATATATAACTTTTTTGTAGAAGGATCATTTTTTTGGCTGTAAAATTCACCAATTTGGGAAAAATGTATCTATTTGGTAGAAAATTCAACTGTTTTGTAGAAAATTATTTTTTTTATCGATAATTAATTTTTTGTAATGGAAAATTAACTATTCCATTTCTGTTTTTAAAATCTTTTGTAGTTTAAAAATCAAATTATTTGATTGAAAATTTATATAATTGGTTGCAAATTCGGCTTTTTCGATAGCAAATTAACTTTCTTGTTTGAAAAATTATTTATTTCGTTAAAAACTTGTTCTTTCTTTTTTTCCTAAATTTTTTTTTTGTGAAAAATGTAATTGGTTGCTTGAAAATTATCAGTTAAGTCGAGGCTAGGCAGGAAATTTGATTTGCACATTAATTTTTCAATTGGAATTTTAACGATTTGGTCGTAGATTCAAATTTTTGGCTGAAAATTAACTTTTTTGTTGAAAATTGATATCTTTGAGTTGATTATATAACTTTTTTGTAGAAGGCTCATTTTTCAGCTGTGAAATCCACCAATTTGGGAAAAAAATTTAACTATTTGTCAGAAAATTCAACTGTTCTGTAGAAATTCTTCTTTTTTAACGAAAACTAATTTTTTGTATTGAAAAATTACCTATTCCATTTATGTTTTAAAATTGATGAAAGTAAATCTGCATTATTTAAAAATTAAACTATTTGATAGAAAATTTATGTATTTTTTTTAAGTTTCGTCTTTTATGGTAGAAAATTAATCTTTTTGGTTGAAAATTCATCTATTTGGTTTAAAATGTATGCATTTTGTTGAAAATTCTTCTTTTTTGGTAGATAATTAATCTTCACGGTTGAAGTTTTTTTTTTAATTTCATCTATTTGGTTGAAATGCAACTGGTTTTTATAGAAAGCTCGTCTTTTTAGTATAAAAAATTTAACAATTTTTTAATGTAAGTTTTTTCTTCATTGAATACAAAATTTTTCTTAGTTGAAAATTCAACTCTTTTTGAAAATTTCCTTTTTCGATTTGTGTATGATAGGGGGGGGGGGGGGCGTGAAAACTTACGGACCCTAGTAACTTTAAGTAATTTATGCACGGGTCCTTTTGAGTTTCAGATTTGAGACTATCATTCTGTTTACTAAATTTTTAATTAGGGAAAACCTTTCTGCAGTGGATAACGCAACTTATAGTGGATAATCATTAATGAAAGATACTAATATATGTAAAATAATTAATTAAATTTCTTTAATAATTAAGACACTATATGTGGTCATAAATTACAATTATTATTAATTATTTTTCTTTCATTTGTACTCTTAATTAATGATTATTCACTATAGGTGGCATTATCCACTGTAGGGAAGTTACCCCTACTGTCATTTTGTTTCAAATGGGATAAGTCAATTGTAAATAATTTTTCTCAAAAAATAAAAATTAAATTATGTCACGTACGGTGCAGATTCTGTTGCATCATATCTTCAGAGGCTGATGGGAGTATTGCACTATTTTGATTTCTTGGGAATGATGGATTTTGTGCTTGAAATATACCAAGATAGTTATAATAACTCGCAGGCGTTGCTTGGAATTTCGTGCTGAAACAATAAAAAACTAGCTGTTAATTCGATCTTTTCGACTTTGTATTTATATAATGTATTTCGACTTTGTTTGCATTTATAATTATATGCTGCTCATTCCACGAGCACTTTGCTTCCCGTTAGAAAATGTATTTGCTTCCTCATAGATGAAGCATTAGTTATTTTTTTCAATAATGGACAAAACAAAGTCTTCATTCTGATCAATTTAAAAATAGAAATTTACAAAAAATACATAATTACAAAATGATACACAAGTTTTTTAAATACAAAGACAAATCAGACAAAGTAAATTTTGCATTCTAAATGATAATTTTCCGAGCTGGAAAAGGGAAGGGAAAAGTTTTGACGCACCCTATCCCTTTTCCAACTTTATGAGTTCTTTACCAAAATTGTCGGAAATATTCTATTTCAAAATTTATGATCAAAAAGTCTTTTCTCCTCATGCGTAAACTTTGAATTATGCCGATGAAAAAATTTTTTCTGTTCGAAACAGATGATTCAAATATTATAAATGAGGATAACCTCCTTAAACTTCAATGAAGTGTATTAATATTGTTTTGCTTCGAATCAAGGAATCTTTTATATTCTCGCATCAACTTCGAATTATGACAATGAAAAAAGTTTTACCATAAAAAACCGTATTTTCAAATATTATGCATTACCATAACTTCCCTACTCTTTGATAGAATGTATTAAAATTATAGGTCAATCGATTCGCTTCGAACCAAGGTATCTTTTATACTCATGCATCAACTTTAAATTATGTTGAAGAAAAAAGTTTTACTATAAAAAACCGTATTTTCAAATATTATGCATTACCATAGTTTCCTTACTCTTTAATCAAAATAATCAATATTATAGGTCAATCGATTCGTTTTGAATCAACACAACTTTTCTATTCTCGCATCAACTTTAAATAATGAAAATTGAAAATTTTTTACTATAAAAATTGATTTTAAATGTAATGTAAATGACCATAACTTTCTGACTCTTTGATAAAATGTATTAATATTATAAGTGAATCGATTTTTTTTCGAACCAAGGAATCTTTTATATTCTTGCATGAACTTCGAATTATGTTGAAGAAAAAAGTATTACTATAAAAAGCGTATTTTCAAATATTATGCATTACCATAGCTTCCTTACTCTCCAATAAAATGTATTAATATTAGAGGTCAATCGATTTGTCTCGAATTCATACGACTTTTCTACTCTCGCATCAACTTTAAATGATGAGAATGAAAAAATTTTTACTATAAAAATCGATTTCAAATATATTATAAATGGCCATAACTTCCTCACTCCTTCATTGAACGTATCAATATTACAGGTCAATCGATTCGTCTTGAACCAAAGAATCTTTTATATCCTTGAATCAACTTTGAATTATGTTCAAGAAAAAAGTTTTACTATAAAAAACCGTATTTTCAAATATAATGCATTACCAAAGTTTCCTTACTCTTCAATAAAATGTATCAATTTTATAGGTCTTAAATAATGAGGATGAAAAAATTTTCACTAGAAAATTGATTTTGAATAAAATATAAATGATCATAACTTCCTCACTCTTTGATGAAATGTATTAATATCATAAGTCAATCGATTCGTCTCGAACCAAGGAATCTTTTAAGTTCTTGCATCAACTTTGAATTATGTTGAAGAAAAAAGTTTCACTGCAAAAAACCGTATTTTCAAATATAATGCATAACCAAAGTTTCCTTACTCTTCAATAAAATGTATCAATTTTATAGGTCAATTAATTCTTCTCAAAACAACACAACTTTTATATTCTCGCATCAACTTTAAATTATAAGAATATGAAAATTTCTACAATAAAAGTCGATTTTAAAAATATATAAATTACCATAACTTCCCTACTCTTAATTAAGATGTATTAATATTTAGGTCAATCGATTCCTCTCGAACCAAGGAATCTTTTATGTTTTTGCATCAACTTTGAAGTAAGTAGAAGAAAAAAGTTTCACCAAAAAACCCGTATTTTTAAATATTATGCATTACCATAGCTTTCTTACTCTTCAATAAAATTGATCACTATTATAGGTCAATTGATTCGTCTCGAATCAATACATCTTTTCTATTCTCGCATCAACTTCAAATAACGAGAATGAAAACATTTTTACCATAAAAATCGATTTTAAATATGACTTCCTCACTCTTTGATAAAATGTATTAATATTATAGGTCAATCGATTCGTCTCGAACCAAGGAATATTTTATATTCTTGCGTAAACTTTCAATTATGTCAATGAAAAAAGGTTTACTATAAAAAACCAATTTTCAAAATATTATTGAGTGCTAAAAAAATTCTACCATTAAATGTTACCATTACAAAGCTTCCTCTATAAGGAAGCAAAATAATTGAATTTTATAAATCAGAATATTTTTCATTTTTTAAACATTATAATTTTATTGAAAGTATCCTTACTTTATTTGTGCAGGCAGCGAGTCAGGTATGTTAACTAAACGAGATCGGCAGTTATTTGTATCTGTATCATTTTGTATGATTGTCGATGCATTATTAACATTAAGTTTCATTAGTTTATTCTCTATATTGTTTAAAACCACCCCATTGGTATGCATCCCGTGAAACTTCTTCTTTGACACCTGCAAAATATTTTACAAACATTAAAATGCCATTTGTATTCTTGTTAAAATAGTAAAATAAAATATATATTGCGACTCTCGCGTCGGAAGGGCCGCAGTGCGCAAATACTCAGTCGAGTATATTGCGCAATATTATGTATTCCAATTGAAACGGTTCAGGCGGCCCATATGGGACTTAGTGTAATGAATTAAATATAAAACTGACCTTTTCGTGGTCACTTTCTTCACTGCTGTTTCTGCATCTTTTGATACCTTGAGCCCGAGAAAAGTTGGGATCTGCAATTTCCTCATTTTTGGTCATCATTCTCGATTCATTTAGTTTGTTGTTATTTTTTATATTCAATCTGACTTCTACGTGATTTTGAACAAACATATTTTTCATTTTCTCGTTGTGTTGACTTATCAATGACTCAGTCAAATAATTAATCGTCCCCACTCCACTGCTGGTGGCTTCAGAAATACTTTCATTGTTCAAGTTTTTTTTCAAATTTTCTGCACTTTGGCTTCTACTTTGGTCACTTTCTGCATTCGGTGATATGCATTCCATCTCTGAATAACAAATTTACATTTATTAATACAAATTGAATTACTATAATTAGCTGGATGGTCATTATTGTAAAAAATAGGGGTTTTTTTGCCCTTATTTTTTTTGCGTATAGAAAATTTTGAAATTTTAATTATTTTTTTTAGCACATCACAAACCGAGAAAAATGGTATGCTAGCAATATTATGCTGAAAAAAATCATACGGAATGGAAATCTCTAACTACTACATAAAAGCAATAATTTTCAATTGCCTATAGACGTCAAAAAATTTTAATAACAAATTTTTTTCTTTTTTTTCTTTCAACTCGCATAGGTTTTTTTAATTATGGTTCTCATAATCTGGGAATCATTTGTTGCTATAAATAAAAAAATTAATTCAAAGATACTGGGAAATATTTCTGATTAGAATTGCGTCTAATTATATTTCAAGAATTATTAATTGTCTCTGGTTGGAATTAATTTAAGAAGACAGATTTATATATGGAAAAGCCTGGAGAAGACATTTGACTGGAGACAATATGAGGAGCTTATATAAATTCCCGTGCTATTTTAATATAACAATAGATTTACCAGATTTGTCTCAATGTAATGAATTTAGCACAATGATATAAAAATAGGATTAATTATGGAATAAAATAAAAATTTGAAAAAATTAAAAATTAAAAATTAAAATTAACTATTCAATTACATTAATTAATTTTTAATTAATCAAATAAAGAATTAATTTACTATTTAAAAAATGATCAATACAAATATGGACAATAATCATTGCTCATTACTTTATAAATAAATATTTCAATGTGACCAAACATTTTTCCAAGTTATACAAATAAAAAATTTTGAACCTTCATACCTGAAAAAATATTCAATTCAAATACTGAATACTTAAATACTCAATAAAAGCATTTTAAAATTAGAACACATCTGAATGCATTCAATGCAATAATTTTGAATGTTCCTATTATCAAAAATATTGAACTGGCGAGTAACATATTGATGGAATTGAAATTTTTTATGTTTCTTATTTTATCTCTCATTATTACAAAGAACCCCCCCCCCCCCCCCTTCTCGCTGGAAAGGGTCGGCGACAGCATCTGGCGATCCCTCAGTTACTTTAGTGGAAGTTGAGTAGAGGGGGTAAAGCAAAAAGGTAGTCGGAGATCAACTTAAAGTTGTGACTCCCGATTCGCACCCGCATACCTGAGTGGTATACCCCCACCACTGCGTCCAGCGCGCTACCCCTCGCTTGCTTGTTCGCGCCTGGGATTATATCTTGGAAGGCTGATGTACCTGAGATATTTAAACTGGACATTTTAAAATATAAATTGTAAATTGTATTGCCGGAATTCCCGACAATAAAATTAAGCTGTTGTCCCTTTGGGTTCCAGTTTAAAAATTTCCGATAAAGTGTATTGCTCTATTTGAAGCTTTCTAACTTCAAAGACGCGTGAAATGAATTTAAATAGAAAAATTATTTGAAAAAATCGTCGATAAAAATGAAACTGTTTGCTTGAAAACGCAACTGTTTTGTTCAAACATCGTCTTTTTAGGTTGAAAATTCAAGTATCTTCATAGAAACTACACTTCTTATTTGAAACTCATATTTTGTTGTTAAAACGTCAAACTGAAATTTAAAAAAATGAAAATTCAACTTTTTTTCAATTTGTCTGTTTAGTTTAAAAATTCATCTATTTTGGTAGAAATTTCATCTTTCATGGATAAAATTTCTACCAACGGTTTGATTGAAAATTTAAAAATTTTGTTGAAAATTGATACTTTTTGTTTGAAAAATTAAACTGTTTCGTTGAAAATTCGACAATTTTTTAGGAAACTTATCTTTTTAATTTTAAAATTCATCTATTTCAGTCCAAGTTCCGTCTTTTTGAGATTAAAATGCAACTCTTTGATTCAAAATTCAACAATTTTGTTAAAAATTGATACCTTTTGGTTGAAAAATTCAACTATATTTTGTCGGAAATTCAATTGTTTTGTTGGAAATTCCACAATTTTTTGATAAACTTATTTTTTAAATTGAAAAATACATCTATTTCAGTCAAAATTAAATCTTTCTTTTCTTTCTCTTTTTTTTGAAAATTTTGTTGGAACCACTTTGTTGAGAAACAATTTTGTTTGAAGATTCATTTTTTTTTATTGAATATTTATCTCTTTGGTTCAAAGTTTAACTATTTTGTTGAAAAATGACCTTCTTTGATCAAAAATTTAGCTGCGTGGATAAAAGTTGAACGACTTTGTTGAAAATTTGTTTTTTTGGTCTTCAAACTAATTTTTTTTTATGAAAATTCATTTTTTTTAGTTGTTGAAATATCAACTATTACACATTATGTTGAGAATTCATCTTTTCATTTTGAAAAATTGACTATTTTATTGAAAATTTGATTCTTTTGTTAAAAAGTCATCTTTCATTGTAGAAACTTAATTAAATGAAATTCGTTCGATGAATTACTGCAATTTGGTATATTAAAAATTGCAGTCAAATCTCACTTTTAAAACGTTAAAAATTGTAAAATTTGCGAAGTTTTCAATGTACAGTTCAAAAGTCTTCAAAACTGAATGTATTTACATTTGAAGCCTTCCAAATTAGAGTAACGTGCTGGGCGCAATAGTGGGGGTACATTCCGCAGGTATGCGGGTGCAAGTCTGGCTATTTCTGTAAGGGCTTATCAGAAATAAAAGCAAAATTTATAAGATTGCGAAAAAATCCTAAACTTCATAAGCATTTTCAAAGATTTCGTAGGATTCAAAAGGTTTTTGGATATTATTTTTTGATCAACAACAGAAAATCCGGTATTGTTTAAATTCGGAAATTTTCTAGTTTGGACATTCTATAATTTGGCAATTTTCTGGCGGGAATTGTATTATTCGGAAATTTTCAAATCCAGTAATATTATAACCTCAGGTATGCCCATCTGTACTCCGACGCGAGATATGCAAGGTAAAAACAAGTGAGGGGTAACGCGCTGGGCGCAATGGTGGGGGTATACTCCGCAGGTATGCGGGTGCGAGTCGGGCTATGATTGTAAGGGCTTTTCAGGGATTAAAGCAAATTTTATGGGATTGCAAAGAATTTCCTAAATTCCAAAAGGATTTTGAAATACTACCTAGGATTGAAAAGGTTTTGGGGCATTTTTAATGATTTCAAGAGACTCAATAGAATTGAAAAGATTTCAAAGGACTTTTATGGGATAATTTTAATTGATTTTTAACGGATTTAAATATATATGAAAAATTCCAAATATTTTAAAATATTTCTAGAAACTGTTGAGAATTTCAGATAAATTAAGGGATTTTTTAGTATTTTAAAGATGTATAGATCATTTCAATTATTTTGGTTAAAATGCAGCTTTGAAGAATTTCCTTGATTTTCCAAGATTCACATATATTTTTCTAAGGAATTGTAAAGGCTCTCAATAAGGTATTGTGATACATTTTCCAGAATCTCAAAGGATTTCATAGGCGTTCAAACATTTCAAGATATTTCAAGAAATATCAGAAAATTCTTGTAAGTTTTTAGCTGTAAAAAAAAAGAAATCCCTCTATAGCTCCGCTGGGATTCGAAACCAGTTCCACAGATTGCTGGCCTAGTGCTATCGTCTTGTCTGATAGCACCAGACCGGCAATCTGTAGACCTGGGTTCGAATCCCAGCGGAGCTAGAGAGGAACTTCTTTTTTTCACAGCACGGATCTTTATTCTGTGTGAGAGTTTTCCACCTAGAAAATAAAAATTTACTCACCAGAGGAATTTTGCGAATTATTTTCAGCTTCATTGCCACTATTTGCATTACTGCTGTCCTCGCTATTTCCATAATTAGCTGTGAGCATAAGATTGCTGCTGAAGAATCTATCCATATTGGCTTCGAAATTAAGCTGATTGTAACTAGGCCCTGATTTCTTGGACGAATTGCTGCTGCCTTCACAAGCGTGCTGACGTGAAATTTTCCTCGGCTTTGAAATTGCATATTCCTGCAACAAGGGATTGTGTGATCCCTTTACATGTTTATTGTAGCGAATTTTAAAAAAATCAACATTTTCGTTTGTATTTTGTTACTCTCGAATCGCCAAATACAATTTTTTTTTTAAATTACACTAGAGTCCCTCTATAGCAGTTCCCTCTATAACAGACAAGGCGGTCCAAGGGGACGAGAGGGAGGCGTTTGCAAGGTCAGCGGAGTTGCGATGTTTACGGTTCGGCGCCATAAAGGTGTTCGCACAAGAAAATCCGTTGCAGTACGCTGGAGACGTCTAACGGACGTGCCGTCCGCGCTCGAACTCATAACGCGAACCAATCACATGCAACCTGTCGTGCTGCTACGGTCTGTGTCAGCACTTACTCAAGCGCGTTGCGAACTAGGGTAAGTAGCGACACACTTGTGTGCGTCACCGCTCGGACCGCAGCAGCACGACAGGTTGCACGCGATTGGTTGGCGTTACGAGTTCGAGCGCGGACGGCACGTCCGTGAGACGTCTCCAGCGCACTGCAACGGATTTTCTTCTGCGAATACGTTTGTTGATTAAGGGTACCGCCGTGACAGATGCTATAGAGGGACTTTAGTGTATTTCCTAGAACCAAGATGACGATCTAGATACTTACTAGATTTTCACCAACGCAAATTAACAATTAAAATTATTAATACCAATTTTCCTATTGCTTATGGGTACTTAACTCTTTCTTCGTTGAGTTAAAAAAAAATGTTGTATTCCTTGACGTACATAATATAGATAGTCGACCCAGGGAATATTTTTATTTTACGAGGGGTGCATAACTTCGCACGTAAAATAATTGTAAACATTTTTAAAAAAATGTATTTGAAATAAAACCAGTTTTACGGGGTGAATGTTGAAAAATGCCAAAAATATAATTCAGCGAAATAAAAAAGTACAAAAATGTCAAATTAGTGAAAAAAAAACACCAAAATTGTTTATTAACGAAATTAAAATATTCCGAAGGTGAAAGTTGTTGAATCTAGAAAAATTCAGGAATTTAAAATTAGAGAAATTTTGAAAGCTGAACTTTACATTTCTGAAACTAATAAATTTTCATACTTTTGAATTTTCAAATTGCAAAAAAAATAAGAAACAGAGATGACTGAAAAATCTCGAAAATTAAAATTCCCGAGTTGGAAAATTCCCGAATAATAAAATTCCTGCATAATAAAATATCCAAATTAGGAAATGTCCAAATAATAAAATTCGCGAATAATAACATTTCCGAAAAGTTTATAATATCAACGCATTGGAAAATTCCCAAATTCAAGCAAATACATTTTTTTTAATAATATTTGTTTATTAAAAATACAATCATCTTATATTTTTATCAGAAAAAAAAATTATTTTCAATGTTAAAAGTATTTTGAATTATTTTTTGAATTTAAAATAACACCAATTAGAAAATATGAATGTATTTATAAATCCATTTTCTTCAATTATTGTTATTTTAAATTCAAAAAATAATTTGATAAACATTAAACATTAAGAATTATTTTCTAAAAATATTTGATCCATGTATTTTCAATCAATAAATAATATGTATGTATTTTTAACTGATAAATAATATTCACTGGAAAAATTTCTTTCATTTCTTTCATTTCGGCAATTTGATAATTTCGGGACTTTTCTTTTTGAAATATTTTATTTTTCATGAATATTACAGTATTAGGAATTTATTTTTTACGATTTTTCAAACATTCATCAAAATTAGAAAATTGACGACAATTAAAAAATCCAGGATGGAAAAATTCCCGAATCGAAATAATCAAAAAATTGTTAAATGATAAAATAAATAATATGTTCATTAAACAAAAGTATTTTATTTCGCCTTTTATTTAACAATTTTTTAATTGTTTGAATTCAGAAATTTTCCTCTGTCGGAAATTTTATAGAGTCGGGAATTTTTTCGGAAATTCTCGGGAAAAATTCCCGAATTTAAACAATTACATTTTTTATCAATGTTATTTATTGATTAAAAATACAATAATTAAGTATATTTATATGAAAAAAAATTATTTTTAATGTTTATAATTCCTAAAATTAATGCTTGAATTTAAAATAAGAATTGAACAAAATTTGTATCCAGAAATATATTTTTATCAATTATTGTTATTTTAAACTCAAACAATAATTTTAGAAACTTCAAACATTAAAAATAATGTGTTTGTTATGAAAATATTTGATTACTGTAATTTTAATTGATCAATAATATTTATTAATGAATTTAATTGTTTAAATCCGATAATTTTCCAATTCGGGAATTTTATTATTTGGAAATATTTTTATTCCGGGATTTTATTATTCGAAAATTTTATTATTGGGGAATTTTTCAATTCGGGAATCTTACAATGTCAGGAATTTTATTTTTCGGGATTTTTCAGTCTTCCCTCGGGAATTTCACTTCTCGGAATTTTTTAGTCATCATTATTGACCAATTTCGAATAATTCAATTTTCATAATAATAATTCAATTTCTATTAAACTTTATTTTTGATTTATACTATTTTGACCAATTTAAATGATTATTTATTTCCTGAGTCGGCCTGAAAGATCAACTTGAAAACAAATTTTCTTCCTCAACTTATAAATTTTTATTTCTGAGAAATGTTTCAAAAATTGTTTCAAACATGTAATGAACATTCAAATCCATATGTTATCAAAAGAATAAGAAATCCGGATAAAATTTCGAGGGTGCAAAAACGCCTTTCTAACTTCCGTATGTACACTATCTTTAGTAGTAAAATAATTTGTTAAACAATATATTTTTTTGACCATAAATACTAATGACAATAACGTGTTCCTGTTACTCACTTTCGAAAACACATAAAAACATCAAAAAATAAATATATAATTGAAGAATGGCAGTACAGAACTAGATAACACAAATTTTTCTGAAAATGGCTTTATAGCAAAAAAAATTCGAATAAAGAAATATTTTTATTTAAACTTTAGTTTAAATTCCAGCGTCGTATTTTAGAGTAGTAACATTTTTTTTCTTCCTCTCAGCATCCATATCTCTTGAAATTATTATCGTTTATGAAAAACAAGAATTTAAAAAAATCAAAATAAACGCTATGATAGAAAGAATTGTTTGAATTCTCATTTTTTTCATATATTGTATTTAAAAAAAATCTGAATTTCAGTTAAAATTCGAACATAGTATTTTAGTTTACATAAACAATTTTATCTTCCCTTTAGCATCGATGTTTCTTGAACTAATTATCTTTTATAAACATTTTTTTTTATAATCGTTTAAAAATTTCCGATTTTTTTGATAATCTAGTTCTGTGCTGCCACCCTTAAATTATTATTATTCATATATGATAATAAGAATATTTAAATCTTTACCTGCAGTTTAAATCAAAAAGTGCAATTTTTTATGATCCTCTTGCATCACAATATATTTGTATATTGTGTTCAATGTAAGTAATATAAATGATCAAACTTACCAAATTTTGTTTTATAAGAATTTAGATTTGAAGTTATTCTCCTCACCAGTGCATTAAATTATTGTATTTGTTCTCCAACTGCCACATAAAAATCTGGGTAGATTTTTGTTAAAATTGGCTTAAAATATATAGGTACACACTCAGGAAACGATTTGCGGTTGAATCAACAAAAATTCTTGTTGGTTCAACCATAGAATATGGTTATTATACAGGCAACAAAATATTTGGCTTGATTCAACAAAAAAAATTTGATAGATCAATCAAAGATTTTGTTGAGTCAACCAAAATTTATTTGATTAAACCAAATTTTCATGTATGGGAAACTTCCCTACAGTGGATAATCATTAATTAAGAGCACAAATAAAAGAAAAACAATTAATTTTAATTGTAATTTGTGAATGCGTGGATTGTCCTAACCATTAATTAAATTAAAATAATTATTTCACATTATATCAGTATTTTTAATTAATGATTATCCACTGCATTATCCACTGTAGGGAAGTTTCCCCCATATCCAAGGGAACAATTTTTTTTGGTTCAAGATATTTTTTTCTGAGTGCTGTAGAGCGTACTCTGAATTTTGCACAAAAACACTAATTATAGTGATAAATCCAAATCTGAATTAGTAAGAAGTTACGACTAATGAATTGGTGCCATCTGTGTGTAATTTACTAATTGCTTATTAGGGAATATTTTTAATAGTCATTTGTAAAAAATTAATAATTCACTGTAAATTTGTCACCAAGCTTCCGTAAGGAGATTTTTACACTGATGGTTATTTAATAATAGTTGATAACCGTGGTT
>CAKNXH010002027.1:0-41791 GCA_932178445.1 Andricus quercusramuli | reverse complement strand
TACCAACCATAGTTTTTGGCGCGACCCCATCCCACCCCTAAAATCGGTAACGTAGCTTATGGACGACCCCTCACCATGATTTAGTAATTTTTTATCAAAAATTAATACAAATTCTTACCAAATATTAGTGAACGCCTTGGCACTTTTTTATTAGTAACTTCTGACTAATGAAAATTCAGCTAGTACTCTTGCCCTCACTAAACAATTGTTGGTAATATTAAAAAAACTAGTGTGTAGCAGTGGGGCCACACGGCAGAAGTGAAACTTTGATGGATTAAATTTGAAATTTTTTCGTGAGGAATCATCATTAGTTTTGAGGAGATCACATAGTAAGAGAGAGAGAGAGAGAGATAAGAGAGAATATACATGCTTGCTTAGCGTGGCAGTAGTGGGGATATCGAAGAGGAGTTTTTAGAGCAATTGCGAATCGCCCAAAAAAAGTTTCACTTCAAAAATCCAGAATTTTTACGAGTACCAACAATTATGAAATATTATAGTACAGATCAATGTGAATAATATTTTAATTTCCAGACCCATTGGTCCAGAAGCATCGAAAAATTTCGCTCGTTCACCGCGTAAGAATGTGTAAATTCAAAAGTAAAAAAGCGTTTT
Source organism: Andricus quercusramuli (assembly GCA_932178445.1). Taxonomy (NCBI): domain Eukaryota; kingdom Metazoa; phylum Arthropoda; class Insecta; order Hymenoptera; family Cynipidae; genus Andricus; species Andricus quercusramuli. The sequence goes on along the minus strand of CAKNXH010002027.1, from coordinate 41,179 downwards.
ATTTGCAAAGAGTATCACTTGAAAATAAATTATTTTCAAAAAACAAGCGTTAGGGTGGACAAAAAAACTCAAAACCAGACAAAAAACGCTTTTTTTGAAAAAAATTATTTTTGTTTTTCCGCAAGCCCCATCAAGTTTAACACGTATTTCCCATAAGAAAATAATACGTTTTTGTAAATTTTATTCAGAATCGGAAATATTAGGTGAATCGAGTTGATACCGAACACTTTTTTCAACATTATATATAGAATGCGAATCGAAAATTACTTTTTGAATATCACTCCCATAAGTGTGTTTTATAGGGTCCAAAAAACCCCATAAGTGAAAATATGGGTTTTGCGAGTTTTTGATGCTAATTATGATTTTTTACGGTTAAAAAAAATGGTTTTTAATACATCAAGTATTACTTTCTACTAATAATTAGATGTTTATATTAATGTTTTAAACAATTTATTATTGTTTATAACTATCTTCTGTTTTGTTCAAAATAATTTGTTTGCAATAATTATTACTTTACTAAGTAAAAAGTGTACAAAATTTAGTTGACAAAAAGTGAAAAATTTCTTTAAAAAATGCAACTATATAGCATGACTATAGGAGAAGATAGTTATAAACAATAATAATTTGTTTAAAAAATTATGTTTGTTAAATTTTATTAATTGTCACCACGCTCTAAGTGAAAAGTGAACAAAAAGTTGAATATTTAAGAAAAAACCGCATCTTTCTAGCATTGTTCAAAGAGAAAATTATTATAAATAATAATAAATTGTTTGAACAATTATGTCCTTTCACTTAAATTAATTCTTAACTCACTCTAATTGAAGTGGACAAAAAGCAAAAATTTTTAGAAAAAAGTACAACTTTCTAGCATTGCTGTAACAGAATATTGTTATAAATAATAATAAATAGTTGAAACAATTATTTATGTCAAATTTAATTGACTATTGCATCGCTTCAACTAAAAACTTGAAAACAAGTTTAAAAAATTGGAAGAAACGCGATTTTTCAACTCTATTCTAAGAGAAAATTGCTATAAACAATAATAAATTGTTTAAAAATGTATCTGAACATCTTATTATCAACAAAAAGTAATACTTTATGTATTAAAAACACTTTCCTTAAAAAAAACCTCAAAAAATCAAAATTAGCGACAAAAACTCGCAAAACCAATTTTTCACTTATGGGGTTTTTTGGGACCCCATAAAACAAACTAACAGGGGCGGGGGATATTTAAAAAGTAATTTTCTATTCGTATTGTATGACTAATTTTAAAAAGAAATGTTCAATATTTTCAGGAAAGAATTGCAATTTTTTTTCATACACAAAAAATTTTAAAAATTCAAAATTTGACAATTTTAAATCGACTTGCCCGAAAGGGAATTTTTTTAAAAATTCTCTTGAGTTTTTTCGGCCCACTCTAACAAGCATATTTGGAAAACCGTGATTTGAAAACAAAAAGTTTTCGTTATGGTACTCTAAGAGGTACCTCAAACTTCTAAATGAGTTTGGCTCGCGTCGATAGAAATTTGTTTTCAGTACATATTTGCTTATTTGAAGAAACTCTTTCATATCTGAAAAAAAAATATTACAGAAAATAAAAAACTGCTTATACACTCAACCTTCGATATAAGAACAGTTTCGGGCATATCTTGCAGTGGTCTTGATCGTAAATCGAGGGAATTCAAACGTAAACAGGCAGGGTCGCATGGACCATTTCTGTTGGATTTGGACGCATGACGCAACCTGATGCAAATAATGCGATAAGAGTGCGGCCCTCATGCTGTTTGTCACGCTTGACTGAGCACCGCCTCTTTCTCGGTCCCGCGGCTCCCTTCATCACGAAACTGCTAAGGACATTACCTCTAGGAATATCGTAAACCGGGGATTCTTATATCGGGAGTTGAGTGTATAGAGTAACAGCGAGATCGAATTTTCTAGCCAATTCCTCATACATATATAAAATGTGGAAAAAATTTTTATTAAGTTTATGAAAAGGCTATATTCAAAATTGCCGAGATTTAAAAATTGCAATAGCGCGAGCTACATAGCAACGACAATGTTTCTCGAAAAAACGGAATCGATCCTCAAAAATCGATTTCCAAAATTGACGATTCGATTTTCCGATTATTCTGAAATGAACGATTCTTCAATTCTAAATGCGATAATTTCTAGAAAAACTTGGAAATTATTTGGAATCTTTCGAAATCCTGTAAAGTCTGTTAAAATCCCTTAAAATTCCTTGAGATTCTGTGAATTCTGATAAACTCTCGAGAAATTCTTTTAAGTCCTTCAAAATCTCTGGAAATTCTTTGAAATCTTCGAAAATTCAGAAGAACTTGAAATCCTTTAAACTCCCGCTGAAATCCTTCAAGAACTTTCTACATTTATTGAAATCTTGTAAAACTCTAAAATCTTGCAAGATCCTTGGAATTTTCGAGTTAAAAAAGAGGGATGGGAATTTTCCAGTTGGAAGGGAGGGATAAGAATTTTGGAGTTTGGAGAGAGATAGGAATTTTAACGTTGGAAGGAAAAAATGAAAATATTTTCGAGTTAGGAGGGAAGATTAGGAATTATAGAGTTAGAAGAGAGAGATAGGATTTTAAGAGTTGGCAGGAAGTGATAGAAATTTTAAAATTAAAAGAGAGGTATAGGAATTTCAGAGATGGAAAGAAAGGATAGGAATTTCGTGTTGAAAGGGAGGGATAGGAATTTTCTAGTTGGAAGGGAGTGACAGGAATTTTAGAGTTGGAAAAAAAGGATAGGAATTTTCGAGTTGGAAAGAAAGGATAGGAATTTTTAAGTTGGAAAGAAAGGATAGGAATTTTTGAGTTGGAAGGAAGGGATCGGAATCTCCTAGTTGGAAGGGAGGAATAAAATTCTTTAAAATCATTCAAGATCCTTGAAATTTTCGAGTTGGAAAAGAGGGATAAAAATCTTTAAAATCTTTTGAGGTCCGTGGAATTTTCGAGTTGGAAAAGAGGGATAAGAATTTTAGAGTTAGAATGGAGGGATAGGAATTTTCTGTTCTAAGGAAGAGATAGGACTTTCAGAGCTGGAAGGAAGAGATAAGAATTTTTTTTGTTGGGAGGGAGGGATAGGAATTTTAGAGATGGAAAGAAAGGATAGGAATTTTCGTGTTGAAAGGGAGGAATAGGAATTTTCTAGTTAGAAGGGGGGGGGGGGTATAAGAATTTTATAGTTGGAAAGAAGGGATAGGAATTTCCGAGTTGGAAAGAATGGATAGGAATTTTTAAATTAGAAGGAAAGGATAGGAATTTTCCAGTTGGAATCTAGATATAAAATTCTTCGAAATTATTCAAGATCTTTGAAATTTTTGAGATGGAAAAGAGGGACAGGAATTTGAGAGTTGGAAAGGAGGGATAGGAATTTCCGAGTTGGAAAGAAAGGATAGGAATTTTTGAATTAGAAGGAAGGGATAAGAATTTTCCAGTTGGAATCGAGAAATAAAATTCTTCAAAATTATTCAAGATCCTTGTAATTTCCGAATTCAAAAATAGGGATAAAAATCTTCAAAATCTTTTGAGAGCATTGGAAATTTCGAGTTGGAAAAAAGGGATAGGAGTTTCAGAATTGAAAGGGAGGGATAGGAATTTTCGACTTGGAAAGAAAGGATATAAATTTTCTAGTTTGAAGGAAGGGCTAGGAATTTTTGAGTTGAAAGGGAAGGATAGGAATTTTCAAGATAAAAGAGAGGGATAGGAATTTTGAAGTTGGACGGGAGAGAAAGAAAGGATAGGAATTTCCGAGTTGGAAGGAAGGGATAGGAATTTTCTAGTTGAAATCGAAAAATAAAATTCTTTGAAATTATTCAAGATTCTTCGAATTTCCGCGTTCAAAAAGAGGGATAAAAGTCTTTAGAATCTTTCGAGGTGCTTGGAAATTTCGAGTTGGAAAGGAGGGATAGGAGTTTCAGAGTTGGAAGGGAGGGATAGGAATTTTAGAGATGGAAAGAAGGGATAGGAATTTTCGTATTGAAAGGGAGGGACAGAAATTTTATAGTTTGAAGGGAGGGATAGGAATTTTATAGTTGGAAAGAAAGGATAAGAATTTCCGAGTTGGAAAGAAAGGATAGGAATTTTCGAATTAGAGGGAAGGGATAGGAATTTTCCAGTTGGAATCGAGAAATAAAATTCTTTGAAATTATTCAAGATCCTTGGAATTTTCGAGATGGAAAAGGGGGATAAAAATCTTCAAAACCTTTTGAGGTCCTTGTAAATTTCGAGTTGGAAAAGAGAAATAGCAATTTTAGAGTGGAAGGGAGGGATAGGAATTTTCTAGTTGGCAGGGAGGGATTTGAATTTTCTAGTTGGAAGGGAGAGATGAAAATCTTTGAAATCTTTTAAGGTCCTCGGAATTTTCGAGTTGGAAAAGAGGGATAGGATTTTTAGAGTTGGAAGGGAGGGATAGGAATTTTAGAGTTGGAAGGGAGGGATAGGAATTTTCTAGTTGGCAGGGAGAGATAGAAATTTTAGAGTTGGAAAGAAAGAATAGGAATTTTCAAGTTGGAAAGAAAGGATATGAAATTTTGGAATTGGAGGGAAGGGATACGAATTTTCCAGTTGGAATCGAGAAATAAAATTCTTCGAAATTATTCAAGATCCTTGCAATTTCCGAGTTCAAAAATAGGGATAAAAATCTTCAATAGAAGATAGGATAGGACTTTTCAAGTTGAAAGGAAGGGATAGGATTTTTTGTTGGAAGGGAGGGGTAGGAATTTTGTAGTTGGAAGGGAGGGATACAATTTTATAAAATCTTTCAAGATCCTTGGGATTTTCGAGTTGGAAAAGAGGAATAGGAGTTTTTTATTTCGAAGGGAGGGATACAAATATTTTCGAGCTGGGAAGGGTAGGATAGTAATTTTAGAGCTAGAAGAGAGAGAAAGAGTTTAAGACTTGAAAGGGAGTGATAGAAATTTTAGAGTTCAAAGAGAGGGATAGAAATTTTCGACTTGGAAAGAAAGAATAAGAATTTTCGAGTTGGGAGGGAGGGATAGAAATTTTATAGTTGGAAGAGAGAGCTATGAGGTTTCGAGTTAGAAGGGGGAATAGGAATTTTCGTGTTGAAAGAAAGGATAGGAATTTTAGGGTTGAGAGGAAAATTGTTTAGGATTACAAGAAAGGGATACGCATTTTAGAACTGGAAAAGAGGGATATGAATTTTAGAATTGGAAAAGAGGGATAGGAATTTTCACGTTGAAAAGGAGTGATAAGAATTTTAAAGTTGGAAGAAAGGGATAGAAATTTTAGAGTTGGAAGGGAGAGATAGGACTTACATTAATTTCTTTCAAGATCCTTCGAATTTTTGATTCGGAAGGGAGGGATGTGCAATTTCAGAGTTGGAAGGGAAGAAATTTAAAAAAAAATTTTAAATTCTTTTTAACCTTGCAAAATCCTTTGAAATATTTGGAAATCTCGGGAAATGCCTTGAAATCGAATTGTTTTGAAATCCTTTGAAAATATTTTGAATCTCGCAAAATTCTTTGAATTATTTTAAAATATCACAAAATCTCTTGAAATCCCCTAAAATCTTTTGAACTACTTGGTAGTCCCTTTAGATCCATCGGAATTTCTTAAAATTCTCATAAATGCCAAAAAGTTGCTAGAAATTCCGTAAAATTTAAAAAAAATGAATCGATTTATTCAACCAATCGAATTTGTAAAACTCTAATTCATAATTGATACAAAAATCAAATAAGCGACTCAAAATAAATCGAATCGAGATCGCCCATCTCTAAATCAAGGCAAAGATGGCCGACGCCATGCGGCAGTGCAGCTCGCCCTGTGGCAAATCTCAAATGTTCGGCATTTCGACCCTGTAAAAATCAGTATTTCAGTTTATACAGAGATTCCAGGTTTCTAAGAATTTTCTTCCTGAAATATTAACAGGAGCAACGCCGAATTTTCCTGTAGGATTGACATTTTTTTTCAAAGGGAGAATATTTTTGGAAAAAGGAGACAGCGTACCTAATTCCGGTAGAAAGAAACCTAGAAACTGGATTAAAATCTGGAGAGAAAAGTTCAGTACATACCAAAAAATTGCGACAATAATTTGTAATAAAATCCGAAACACCAGAGCATGTCTAGCGTGTCAGTAAAAAATCATGGATACTAAAACGAAGTTAATAGTCACCGAAAAACTCCGGTCATCCATTCCGGTGTCCATGCGCGATTCTGATGGCAGGATTTCATTCAGCAAATTCAGTATGACAGGTTCCAGAAATTTGAAATTTTTACTTTCTGTGGGTTGATTCTTCGGAAAGTCCTGTGCAGGAATAAAAAAAAGTGTCAGATTCAAGAGCAGCAGAATTTTCATGGCTTTAAATAAATAAATAAATAAAATAAAATAATAAAAAATTACATAAATAATAAAATAACATAATTATCTTGAACTACACTAAGGAAAATGTTTGTTTGCAAGAAACGAATTTGTTTGAATTAATTGTTGAACTAAAAAAAAAAGTTGAATTGAATTAAACAAACTTTATTTGAATTCAATTCAATTTTATTCGACTAAAACAAAAGTTATTTGAATTGAACAAAAACTATAATAAAAATAAAAAAACATTTGTTTGAAAAAAAATGTGTTCATTTAAAGAAACTTTGTGTGAACCAAATAAAATTTGTTCAAAACACACAAAATTCGTTCAAATCACACAAAATTTGTTTAATTTAAAAATAAGTTTTTTTTAATAGAACAAAGTGTATTCAAACAAACATTTTCCTTAGTGTATTAGTTATTGTGAATATAGCGATTACTTAAAAAATCTACTGGATCTTAGGATGATAATAAAGACTTCACACTCTCTTCCCTATTTTCCCTATTTTCCCTATTTTCCCCTTTTTCCCCTTTTTCAAAAAACTTCCCCTTCTGCTAATTCTTTTGCTTAAATGCGAATGGAATTCATAGAACCAAAAAAGAAAATCCAACCATTTTTGACTAAGAGTTGACTTTTTTTTTTATTGAAAAGTCAAGATTTTTTTTTCAAAATTTACTTTTTTTGGTTATAAATTCTAGTATTTGTTTGAAAATTCGTCCTTTTAAATTAAAAATTTATTTTTTTGGTGGGAATGTCACCTTTTTTGGTTGAAAATGAACATTTTTGTGAAAAATTCAATTGTATTCGAAAAAAATCTTTTCCTTAGCTAGAAAATTAAGTTGGAAATTATTTTCAGCTATAAATTTAACTATTCCATTTTTTGTTACAAATGAAACTTTTTTGTTAGAAAATTCATCTTTGTCGGTTAAAAGTTCAAATATTTTGTTGAAAATTAAGTTTCATAACTGAAAATTTAATTATTCAATTTTTTATTGAAAATTTGTGGTCTTTTTTTCACTTGAAAATTCATGTATTTTGACGAAAACTCGTTTTTTTGTTAGTTAAAAATGAAATTTTTCGGTTGGAAATTTATTTGTTCTAGTTGAAGATTCTTCAGTATAATTAAATATTCTACTCATCAGTTAGAAATTTAACTACTTTGTTGAAAATTTAACTAATTTGTCTGAAATTAGTTTTTTTTTAATTAAGTTTCTTAACTTCAAATTCAACTATTCTATTTTTTATTGAAAATGGACCTTTTTTTAGTTAGAAATTCATGTATTTTGTTGAGAAATCGTCTTTTCATTAGTTAGAACTGCAACTGTTCGGTTGGAAATGGTTTTTTTGTTTTGAAGATTTAGTATTTTAATTGAAAATTCCGCTCTTCAGTTAAAAATTTAAATATTTTTTTGAAAATTAAAGCATTTTGTTGAAAATTTAAATCTTTGCATGAATTTAAATCTTTGCATGAATTTAAATCTTTGCAGAAATTTAACTATTTTGTTGAAAATTATTATTTTTTTAAATAAGTTTCTTCTTTTTAGTTAAAAAATCATGTATTTTGTTGAAAAAATCGTCTTTTTATTAGCTAAAACTACAACTGTTTAATTGTAAATTGTTTTTTTTTTAATTAATGATATAGTATTCTAATTGAAAATTTCGCTCTTTAGTTAAAAATTTTAATATTTTTTGGGAAATTTAACCATTTTGTTAAAAACTTAACTTTTTTGTTGAAACTTCAAATATTTTGTTGAAAATTGAACTATTTTGCAAAAATTTAAATATTTTTTGAAAATTTATCTATTTTGTTGAAATTTTTTTTGTCGAAAATTAAGTTTCTTAACTTAAAATTTAACTATTCAATTTTTTGTTGAATGTTGACCTTTTTGAGTTAAAAATTCATGTATTTTGTTGAAAAATCGTCTTTTTATTAGTTAAAACTGGAACTGTTTGGTCGGAAATCGTTTTTTTTTTAGTTGAAGATTTAGAATTTCAATTGAAAATTCCGCTTTTTAGTTAAAAATTTAAATATTTTTTTGTAAATTGAACTATTTTGTTTAGAATTTAACTTTTTAGTTGCAAATTTGAATAATTTGTTGACAAATTATTTAACTATTTTGCGAAAATTAACCTTCTTTTTCAAAATTTAACTATTTTGTTGAAAATTGTTTTATTTTTATTCTCAAAAACTAAGTTTTTTCTACCGAAAATTTAATTATTCCATTCTTTATTGAAAATTGATCTTTTTTAGATGAAAATTCATGTATTTTGTTGAATTGAAAATAAAAATTTTTTCATTGGAAATTAATTTTTTTCTTAGTTGAAGATTCATTAGTTTCATTGAAAATTGGTATTTTTTGTTGTTGTCGAAGATTAGGTTATTTAAATAAAAATTGCACTATTTTTTGTTGAAGAAATTTTTCTTTTTTTTTAAAAGTTCATGTATTTTGTGGAAAAACGTCTTTTTGGTTGTTAAAAATGCAATTTTTTGGTTGAAAACTCATTTTTTTAGTTGAAGATTCATTATTATAATTAAAAATTCCACTCTTCAGTTGAAAATTCAAATATTTTGTTGGAAACTTAACTGATTTGTTGAAATTTTAATTATTTTGTGATAATTAGCTTTTTGTTATCGAAAATTAATTTTTTTAACTGCAAATTTAAAAATTCCATTTTTTGTTGAAAAATGATCTTTTCAGACGAAAATTAATTAATTTTATTAAAAAATCATCTTTGGGTAGTTAAAGATGCAATTTTTTGGTTAAATATCATTTTTTTAGTTGAAGTTTCATTATTTTAATTGAAAATTCCACTCTTCAGTTATAAATTTAACTATTTTGTTGAAAATTTAACTATTTTGTCTAAAATTAATTTTTTGTTGAAAATTGACCTTTTTTAGTTAAAAATTAATGTATTTTGTTGAAAAATCGTCTTCTCATTAGTTAAAATTGCAACTGTTTGATTGGAAATCGTTTTTTTTTTTATTTGAAGATTTAGTATTTTAATTAAAAATTCTGCTCTTTAGTTAAAAATTTGAATATTTGTTTGAAAATTCAACCATTTTGTTTAAAACTTAACTTTTTTCTTGAAAATTTAACTATTTTGCAAAAATTTAACTATTTCTTCTTAAATTCTGATAATTTTGTTGAAAATTGTTTTCTTTTTCTTTTTGTTTTTGAAAACTAAGTTTTTTAACCGAAAATTTAATTATTCCATTTTTATTGAAAATTGATCTTTTTCATATTTTATGTAAATTCATGTAATTTTTTAAAATAAAAATGCAATTGTTTGATTGGAAATTCATTTTTTCTGCGTTGAAGATTCAGTATTTCAATTGAAAATTTATATATTTTTGGAAAAACGTCTTTTTATATTTAAAAATGCAATTTTTTTGGTTGAAAACTCATTTTTTTAGTTGACGATTCATTATTATAATTAAAAATTCCACTCTTCAGTTGAAAATTTAAATATTTTGTTGGAAACTTGACTGATTTGTTGAAATTTTAACTCTTTTGTTGATAATTAGTTTTTCTTTCTCGAAAATTAATTTTTTCAACTGCAAATTTAACCATTCCATTTTTTGTTGAAAATTTATCTTCTTAGACGAAGCTTAATGTATTTTGTTGAAAAATCATCATTTGGTAATTAAACATGCAATATTTGGTTAAAAATACATTTTTTTTACTTGAAGTTTCATTATTTTAATGGCAAATTCCACTCCCTGGTTGAAATTTTTAACTATTTTGTTGAAAATTAGTATTTTATTTTTGTTTGAATGTAAGTTTTTTATCTGAAAGTTGAACTACTCCGCTTTTTGTTGGAAATTCAACCATTTGGTCTAAAATTAATTTTTTTGATGAAAAATCAAATTTCGCGTTGAAAATTCATCTCTTTCTTTCTTGTTGGTCAAGAATTAATCATTTTTGGTTGAGTATTCAAATTTTTTCTTTCGAAATTCATCTTTTTGATTCAATTCAACTCGTTTTTCTTCTTAAAAAATTCATATTTTCGGGTTCACTTTATTTGTAAGAATTTATTTCCCATTTTCATGAAAAATCACCCTGTTTCCCCCCTTTCGAGAAAATTTCGAGCTGTGAAGTCTGATACACGGAAAAAATGTATGCGTAAAAAAAGTCACGAACTAGTAACCAGGTCTCGGATATAAAAATAATTCATCGGATATTGCTGTATTTTCGTAAAAAATCTGCGAACTTTGAAAAAGAATTGACGAACTCGATCTGAAAATTCTAAAACGGTTCATCACTTGTTTTTACGTAAATAATTACAAAAATATTACGAGTGTTTGGGAAAAAATTGTCAGAACGCTCACGAGCTTCCCCGACAAATCTGGGAACTGGAAAGTTGGTTCGCCTATACGTGGCCCGCACACACGCTCACCCAAACGCGCGGTGCGTGCGTGCGACCGTATGTGTGCTTTGAGTCAGCAGTCTTTGAGGGTTCCAATCCTCTGAATTGCGAATTTATAAATTAATATAAATTAAATCGCACAAATAAAATTTTTCCTCTTTATATTTCAGTCTGAAATTTTCAGGAACTGTTCGTGACTTTTTTACGGATACATTTTTTCCTTGTATCATATATTTTCAATGAGATTTTTTTTTTTTAATAGTTTTCAATATTTGTAAATTACCCCTTGTAAGAGAGACAAGATCTCGTTTTGAATCAGTTTGCATTGCTCAAGTGCTTCTTCATTGTAGATGACTGATTTATCAGAATCACCAAAAACGTCTGGATTTGTGGGACCCTTTAGTACCCTATGCAAACCTTGAACAGATTCTAGTTTTTTGGTCCAAGGATTGATATGAGCTGACAACATGGTCTCGAGGACGATTGAATCCCCGTTTTTTATGATGAGTCTGTACGGAAGTGACTTAAACGATGCCCCTCCATTGCTTAATACCTGTTCAATATGAAAAAACAAGTTTCTTAAATTAAAACTTTTCCCTTCTCATGATGCACATTTTTCTTTTTCGAATCTTATAATGTCCACATGTCGAAATTAAGACAGCAACAATAAGGAAGGTAAAAAATCGATCTGAACATTAATATCAAACTGGCCAAAAATTATACAGTATAGTAAAAAAGTAGCAGTAAAATTAGCAATCGAAATAACAAATATTTTTAGGTGGATCAAAACTATAATCTATAACTTAAAAACTTAAAACGACTCAAGTTTTCGCCCCCAGCATCTGTAAATAATTTCCAGTAGTTAAGAATGATCAAAAAAATTGTTTATTACGTTATTAAGAAATTATTGAACAAAAGTTCTTTTCGGGATTGGGAATGTTTAGCTCATTGAAATTCAGAGTTTTTGTTTGGCTATTTATCAACAAATAGGCTTAATTTTTTTCAACGGAATAAACTAAGAATGCTTCTACGGTGATGCTTTGAAAATTTACAATAATTTTTAATTATTTCGACAATGTTTATCAACACATCCAGAGCTTGGCTATTTTTCATGTTTCGTAAATTTACAAGAATTATTAATTACTTGAACAACTTTTATTTAAAAAATCAGTATCAGTATTACGTATCTGGCGAAAACCCGAGTCATTTTAAGAGCCTTAATAACAAATGGAAAATTAAGAATCAGAAACAGAAATTTGTACATCTTTGATCGACAAGACAATCATTCCATGTGGAAACTTTTGCTTTTGGTATGTTGGATTTTTTTTTCATGCTCACAGTCTCATAGATTTCTTTGATGAAATGCAGATCCTCAGGATGATAGAAATTAAATAACGAACGGCCAATCATATCCTGAGGTAGGTAACCCATTAATTGGACTACTTCAGGATCGACGTGAGATATGTGGCACGTCACCGTGTGAAGTGTTGAGAATAATATCGAAGATTTTATATATTCTTCTGGTTCTGTAGATAACCCGAGTTATTTTATATTATTTTGCATTTTTTTGCACTTTTTTATAACCCAATGACATATAGCGCAAAAGTATAAAGGCTGAGTCCAATTTGGATTGCCCAATTTTAAAATTTAAAGCAATTCAAAATTAAATAATTTGAAATTGTAAAACTTAAAAATTGTATAAGCTTGATATAAAAAATTTAGAATGCCTGAAAAAGTAAATAATTGATCAAATAAGTACATTCCAAATCAGAAATTTCACAATATTTTGCTGAGACATTTAATTTTTTTTATTCAGATTCTAATGAGATTTATCGATTCATTATTTTAATTGAAAATTCTACTCTTTGGTTGAAGATTGAACTATTTTGTTGAATAGTTGTTTTTCTTGTTGTTGAAAATTAAGTTTTTTTAATTGAAAATTTATCTTCCATGTCTTGTTAAAAATTCATCTTTGTAGGTTGAAAATTTAACTATTTTGCGGGAAATTAGTTTGTTGTTTAAAATTGAATTTTTAACTGCAAATTAAACTGCATATTTCATTTTTTGTTGAAAATTAATCTTTTTAGTTGAAAATTCATGTATTTTATTGGAAAATCGTGTTTTTGCTGATTGAAATTAAATTTTGTTCGTTGAAGATTCATTATTTTAATTGAAAATTCCACTCATTGGTTGAAGATTTAACTACATTGTTGAAAATTTAACTACTTATCCGTAATTTCAACTGCTTTTCTGGATTGTTAAAATGTTGTTAAAAAATTCACTATTTTTTTGAAAATTCAACTTTTTTTGTTGAAAATTTATCTTTTTTAATAGAAAATTTATGTATTTTGTTGAAAAATCTTCTTTTTGTTCATTAAAAATGCAATTTTTTGGTTTGGAAATTGTTGTTCAAAAGTTCACTATTTTGTTGAAAATTTAACTTTTTTGTTGAAAATTGATCCTTTTTAGTAGAAAATTCATGTATTTTGTTGAAAAATAGTGTTTTTGGTAGTTAAAATGCAATTTCTTTGGTGGGAAATTAATTTCTTTAGTTAAAGATTTATTATTTTAATTGGAAATTTCACTCTTTAGTTGAAAATTCTACTATCCTGTTGAAAATTAGTTTTTTGTTTTTAATCATTAAGTTTTGTACTGAAAATTTCACTATTTCATTTTTCATTGGAAATTGATATTTTTTAGTGAAAACTCATGTATTTTGTTGAAAAATCTTCTTTTTGTTAGTTAAAAATGCAATTTTTTGGTTTGAAAATTCATTTTTTCAAATTGAAGATTCAAAATTTATAAATAAAAATTCCACTTTTTTAATTCGTTTTTTTAGTTGAAAATTCATGTATTTGGTCGAATCTATAGCTAAAAATGCAATTTTCGGTTAGAATTTAATTTTTTATTTGAAGATTCATTTTTATAATTGAAAATTCCACTCTTCAGTTGAAAATGTAATCATTTTGTTGAAAATTCAACTGACTTGTTGAAATTTAAACTATTTTCTTGAACATTTAACTCTTTTGTTGAAATTTGAACTATTTTGTTGAAAATTAGTTTTTTGTTGATAATTAGTTTTTTGTTTCCGAAAATTAAGTTTTTTAACTGAAAATTCAACTATTCCATTTTCTTAATTGATATTTTTTGGTAGAAATTTTTTTTTATAATTGAAGATTCATTATTTAATTTGAAAATTTCACTATTTGGTTACATTTTCAAGTATTTTTGCTGAAAAATTAACTATTTTGTTGAAAATTAGTTTTTTTTTTGTCTTTGAAAACTCAGTTTTAACTACTCCATTTTTTCTTAAAAATTGATCTTTTTTAGTTGAAATGAACATTTTTCTTCAAAGAGTAAGATGTTTTTATTTTGTAGAACTTTTTGAAAGAAGAAAAATTTTTCTTAGCATTTTTTCGAATATATAGGTAAAAATTCAATTTTTCGTTGGAAAATCATTTTTTAGTTGAAGATTCATTATTATGATTGAAAATTCCACTCTTCAGTTAAAAATTTAACTCATTTTTTGAAATTTCAACTATTTTATTGAAAATTCCACTAATTTGTTGACATTTCAACTAGTTTATTAAAAATTAATTTTTTTAACTGAAAACTTAACTATTCAATTTTTTTTAATTGTTCTTTTTTCAGTTAATAATTCATGTAATTTATTGGAAAATCGTTATTTTGTTAGTTGAAAGTTAGTTAGTATTATGTTGAAAATTTAATTATTTCGTTGAAAATTAGTTTTTTGTTGTAGTTTGTAAAAAAAAGAGCGAAAGTTAAAAAAAAATGGGTTGGCCCACGTAAAACTGACAGGATATCTTCTTTATAGAAATAAAAATTTATCAATAAAAGTAAAAAAACTTGGGATTTTTTGTAAAAATAGGTTTTTTTTATGGTCAAAAAAAAATCGATGCCATTTTGCTAATTGTATATCTTTTTAATATTTTCGAACGGATTTCAAAATAAGACGATAAATCTCACCGGAATCTGAAGAGAAAAATAAATATCTTCAAAATAGTTAAACAATTTTAACCAAAATAAATTTTTGATCCAAATCATAATTAATTTAACCAAAATATTTTGGCAAAAAATAAAATATACAGAAATCATTATTATAAACTGAAACCCGTATGAATTTGAAAACACGATTAACATTGTAAAATGTAAACATTAAATTTTAAAATCAAATTTTGAAAATATGAAAATTTATTAATAAACTCAAACAAATTTGAGACATTTGGAATTCTATACATTTTTTATTTTTGACTAAAATTTCAATAATTTGAATTCGTGAGCCATTGAAATAAAAAAAACGTGCAATCTGAAGCGCTTGAAAATTAAATAATTCAACACTTTTGAATAAAAAGCCTCAAAGTTAAAAAATTTATATTTTCTAAAAAAGAGTAAACAATTTCAAATTTCAAACATTTAAAGTTTTACTAAAACGGAATTAGAAATAGAAGCAATACAAATTCAAGAATGCCTGATTTAATCGTTGAAAATAAAAAACAATGTCAATTTGTATTTTCACAATGTAAACACTTTTAAGCCCGGAACATTAAAATTGAATAATTTATCAATAAAAGCGTCGAAAATTAAACAAATTTTCAAACCGTGAAACTTTTGAAAGTTTTCTTAAACATAATGAAAGATTTTCCAATGCTTTTTTACGTAAATATTACAAGAAAAGATTGGAAAAAATTGCAAAATTGGTATAAAACCATTTTTTTCTTGTAGTGAAAATACATACTGAATTCAAGTAAATACATGCACAAAAACTAAATTATCTAAAAAATTTAAAAAAAAAAAACTTTTGCGCTATTCGAGTTCATCATCACGTAAAATAAAAAATCATTCGAGGAAGAATGGTAGACGAGTATTTTCTGATAAGCATTTTAGGCTAAAAGAACAACCTAATGATTAATACAGATTTTAAAAAATTCTAAAACAGCTGAGACCTGATTAAGAACTTACTCTTTTCATACGTAAAATCCATTCTTCACACTTTGTTCAGAGAATACGAATAAACGCTAAAATATCTCAAAACATTAATTTTATGAAATAAACTTTTTTAAAAACGAGTCAGATCGTAAATAAAAAAGGACTGAAACAGAGTCCCAGACGGAAAATTAAACATAGTTGAAAATATTATAAAATAATTTTCATTTGTTTCAGAAATTTTTAGTTTGAACAAATGAAAATTATACCTAACTTTTCTTCGTTTTGTATAAACAATATTATAATTTTTTCCGTTTGGGATGTCTTAAGAAAATTAAGCAGCTAGGTTGCGAACTTCGATATGTTAATCAAATTTTCACAAGCATCCCAAAAGCTCTTTTTAGAGAAACGTGTATTTTACTAATATCTACATTTTTTTCAATTGGAAAATGTATAATTATTTATAAAATAATATTTTTACTACTAATTGACAATATTCACTAGAAAAGATATAAATAATTTTCAAATAGGTAAATTACACATTTCAAAGTTTTCCTTGAAACATTAATAAACTGCAACAAGAATCTTTTTGATTAACAAACTCACCCCAAAATAAGAGGTCTCAGTTGCTCATAAAAAGGAAAAGTGAATATCAATAAATGTAAATTTTCTTTTAATTTATATAAAAGAAAGCCACCTATTATTTCAACAAGAGAAAAGACTAAAACATTACTTACAGTCACTTACAATCAATAACAATGATTATTATGTTAGTAAGTATAAAGTAGCAAGCGTCGATAACCACAGATATTTCAAATAATTGTGAATTCTCTGTAAAATATGTGTTAGTTTCATCTATCAGTGATATACACACTCAGTAATCATGACTTACATTATTAGAACAAAAATCCATTTAAATTATTTAAAAAATTCTGTTTTACGACCCTGAAGTTGACTCATATAGATTTTCAATTTGTGGTATTTAGTGAGGTACATGGAGTATAAACCTATTCAAAGGCTTTGTATTTTTAATTTTAAAATTGAAATTTAATATCCGGATGTATAAAAAGTTGGCTTTCACTAAGCCTACAAAATTTCATTATTTTTTTAAATAATATCAATGTTGAAAATTAAGCTGTTAAAGACAGAAAAACTGCGCATCCCAACTGAAAATTCTTGTCCAGGAACCTCGGAGGATCCTGGACATATTTCTGCACATGTTCCTGGACATGTTCCTGGACACGGTCCTGGACACGTTCCTGGACACGTTCCTGGACATGTTCCTGGACACGTTCCTGGACACGTTCCTGGACACGTTCCTGGACACGTTCCTGGACATATTCCTGGAAATGTTCCTGTACATGTTCCTGTACATGTTCCTGAACATGTTCCTGGACATGTTCCTAGGCATATTTCTGAACATGATCCTGGACATGTTCCTGGACACGAACCGGCACACGAGCTAACGTAACTTAAATTACGTAACGGATTATTGGCCCCCTCTGAGACCCCCCTCCCTCCTGTAACAAACTGTAACAAACTATTTCTCCCCCCCCCCAATCTTTCTGTACGTAATTTTTATTTTCCAAAAATGTTTTACTAGATATTGCCAGTAGAATTATGCAGGGAGTCCGAGAACTTCATTTTCGAAATTCCCTTATTTTTCCTTGTATAATGTTTCATTCTCCTTGATCATTAATATTCAAATACCAGAATTTTAATCTTGAAATGCTTTTAACATAGAATTTTTAATTAGCAGAATAACACAGTATTTCAGATACAATTAAAAATTTTTAAATTTATTAATTTACTTTGAACAGAAGAATGTCTTTTCTATTATAAAAGATGGCTTTTTAACAAAATACTTGAATTTTCAACAAAATAATTGAATTTTCAATAAAATAATTGAATTTTCAACATAATAGTTGAATTTTCAACCTAAAAATATAAATTATCATAGTTTATATTTCAATCAAAAAACATGAAATTTATAAAAAAAAAAGTTTTTTAAAACCAAAAAGACGAATTGTCAACAAATGAAGATTTTTCACTAAAGAAAGAAAATTTCACCTAAATTGTTGAACCTTCAAGCCAAAGGACAAATTTCCTCTACAAAAATTGAATTTACCAGCAAAAAATATGACTTCAGCAAACAATTATTTTACCATGAAACTGGTGCATTTTTACCAAACAAAAATGAAATTTGAAACAAAGAAAATTATTTTTTTACCATAAAAGGAGAATTTTAAGCTAAAAACGATCAATCTTAAGAAAACGAAAAAGTTACTTTTCCAGTTAAAAAATTAATTTTAAACAAAAAAAGACTTTTCTGCTAAACAATTAAATTCTTAACCTTCAATAAAATTTTTTTTTTTATTTCTCAAGACCAACATATGAATTTTTAACAAAGAAATAAGTTTGAACGAAAAAAATTGAATTTTCAATCCAAAAAAAGACGAATTTTTACCCAAAAAGGACAACTTTTTAAAACAAATGAATTTTTATTTAAAAAAAAAAAAATTTGAAAGCTAATTGAATTTTAATCCAGAAAATATTTCAGTTGACTTTTCAAGATCAAAATATTAATTTTTTAACAAAAAATAAGTTTCTATGAACAAAATTAAATTTTCAACGAAAAGTATGACTTTTTAACAAAATAGTTTTATCTTCAACCAAACAGTTGAATTTTTATTCAAGGAAGATGAAATTGATCTCAAAACAGATAAATTTTTAATTAAAATGAAAAAAAAATTTTAAATAGTTGAATTTTCATCCAGAAAATATTTTAGTTCTCTTTTCAGAATCAAAATATTAAATTCAACCGAAAATAAACTTTTTACAAAATAGTTAAATTTTCAACAAAACAGCAGAATTTTCAACCAAAAAGTATGACTTTTCA
Organism: Andricus quercusramuli; assembly: GCA_932178445.1. Lineage (NCBI taxonomy): Eukaryota > Metazoa > Arthropoda > Insecta > Hymenoptera > Cynipidae > Andricus > Andricus quercusramuli. The sequence continues at coordinate 22,631 of CAKNXH010002027.1, read as the reverse complement.
ACAGAATTGTGAAATTTTAAACCAAATGGTTGCATTTTTATCCAAGAAAGACGTAATTTCTGCTAAATCAGGTGAATTTTGAAATCAGAAAAAAAAATTTTCCAAAAAGAGTTGAAATTAAAAAAAAATTTCAAAAAAATAGTTAAATTTTCATCCAAAGAAGATTCCAGTTCACTTTAAACACCAAAATATGAATTGTAAACTATAAGTTAATTTTCTGCTAAATATTCGAATTTTTAACCAAAAAGTATGAATTTTTAACAACATTGTTAAATTTTCAACCAAACTGTTGCATTGTCCAAGAAAAATGAAAATTCTACTGAAACAGGTGAATTTTTAAATCAAAAAGACAAATTTTCAAAAAAGCGTTGAATTTTCATCCAAAAGGATTTCAATGGATTTTTCTATAGAAAACTACAAATTTTAAACAAAAAGTAAATTTTCTGGGAAATAGTTGAATTTTCAACAAAACCGTTGCATTTTTGCCAAAGGAAGATGCAATATTTCTAGTATTTCTAATATTCTAATATTCTAATATTTCTAATATTTCTATATTCAATATTTCAATTTTCAAATTAAAAAAGACAAATTTTCAGAAAAAATATTTTTCATCCAAAAAATATTTCAACTGACTTATCAGCAGCAAAATATGAATTGTAAACAAAAGGTTAATATTATACGAAAACAGTTGAATTTTTAACAAAACAGTTGAATTAAGAAAATTATTAAATTTTCAACCAAATAATAAAATTCATGACTAAAAAGATAATCTTCAGGAGAAAGTTTTTGCGAATTTGCAAAAATTACGTACACGAGTGAAGGACCCCACCCCCTCCCCCTTCCTTAACAAATAGTAACAAAATGTCTCGTTCCGACCCCCTTGAGCTGTTACGTAATTTAAGTACGATCTCTAAGGCACGTGGAGTAAAAACCTATTCAAAGGCTTTTTATTTTTCATTTAGGATTGAAATTTAATGTCTGGAAGTTTAAAAAATTCCCTCTTACTAAGCCTACAAGATTTAATTATTTTTTTAAATATCAATGGTGAAAATTAAGCTGTTAAAGACAGAAAAACTGCGAATCCCAAGTGAAAATTCTTGTCCAGGAACCTCGGAGGATCCTGGACATGTTTCTGGACATGTTCCTGAACATTTTTCTGCACATCTTCCTTAACATATTCCTGTACATATTTCTCAACATGTTCCTGGACATGTTTCTGGACATGTTTCTGGACATTTTCCTGGGCATGTTCCTGGACATATTTCTGGACACGAACCTGCACACGAACCTTCAAAGGTAAAATTGACGGTTCCTGTACAGGAATTTGGCGAAGAAGACTACACATGATCCTGCAAAGGAACCTATATGCTAGCTAACCCTTTCATTATCCTGTAGAGGCTCCTTCACGGAGTAATTAAAGAAAAAAAAACTTTATAGCTACGGCTTTCTGTAAAGGACCCCATTCGTGTTTCTGTACAGGAATCCGTGCCTCAATTAACTTCGCAAAGGAACCTGTCTCGACCATTCAAAAGTTCCTTTGTCAGTACAGGTTCCATTACAAGATCATGTACAGTTCCCTTCAACCAATTCCTGCACAGGAACCGTCAAAATTACCTGTGCAGGTCCGTATATCATCGTGCAGGATCGTGTCCAGCAACACGTCCAGGATCCTCCGAGGTTGCTGTATACGAATTTTCAGCTGGAGTGTCATGTGTTATAAGAGTGTTATAACTATTATGGTATTGTTGTAGTTTAGCTAAAAAACGTGTTAAAACTATATGCTAATTGAAAATAATGCACCACTTGACTGGTTATACTGGACTCATAATTTTCTTCTAATAAATTGAAATATTGAAAAATTGTGTCCAAGAGCATTTTTGGATGTTCAGCCTGGAGGTATTTCAGTCACATCCAGAGATATTGTTGAGGGGAATTACAAGCTATCATTATTTTTTCCGATAGGCCTCTTTGTCTTACTTTTAAAAATTCCACAAAGAAATCTATATGCATAGCCAACTTTGGGTCGCTCTATTTTCCGATTTTATGAAGTCCAAGATATTATGGAAAAAAATGTTCTCGTCGACAAACCTAGCCTCGAAGAATAAAAAATTTCAAACCCTTCTACCTTTGTATGCTGATTGAACAGATTGAGCCATTACCACTAGGAACGTGGTATCAAGTAGCTCTTCGTCCATGTGGTTCCGTAAATCCTGAACGTACAATGTAAAGCAAAAAGGTTTGGATAGTATCACTTTTTTAACACCTGTCAGTTGACTCGATTCTTGATCCGTTTTTTGCAGTCTACAGAATAAAGTCACTTTTTTTGACTTACTCCCACCTAATGAAACAGTAATTTTTCACAACTGTTAACATTTCCTTATTCAAATCACATCATCGCACAGTGGTCAAAACCCAGAATTTACAATCAGAAAAAAAATGTTTGTTGATTCAACCAAATATTTGATAAAACCAACCAAATTTGTTTATTGAATCAACCAAATACTTCATCTATTGAAATATTTCGTTAACAAAACCTTTTCTGGGTGAGTTTATGATAGCATTCTTTTGAAATAAAAATCATATTGTTGGCTAGGATTATAAATGGAAAATTCTGGGTTTCAAATAATTAAATTGTTAACAATAATTATTCTGATTTCTATGATTTGTTATATACCTTGAAAAAGTTCTTTCTGAGCTGCTGGATAAATTTTGGTTACAGCATTAAAGAAAGTTTCTCTATCTTTAGCACAGATAAAATCGATGAAACATTTTCTGTCGTCTTTGGAATAGCCGAGTGCTTTATACAAATTAGGAGTTGTAAACACGACGAGACCATCACTCATTGAAATTACTGTAAAAAAATCTCCCTTTGAGGAAACATAAAAAAATTGTTAATATTTGATTGAAACCCTCATTTTAGAAGATGATTAGCTTCTTCGAAACTATGACCATCTTCTCAACTGCAAAAGCTGAGATTTCAATAGGACAATATCAATAGGACAGTATCAATTGGACAGTATCAATTTATACGCCAAATATAGGACAAGATGAGTTAGAAAATACTGCAGTTGCTCTAACACTTTTTTTGAAAAAAAAGTATAATTATACCGTCCTATCGTAAAACTAAATTGGGATAATTATCATAAAATACTAACAATCGTTTGAAAGCTGGAATCATCCAGTAGATTGATTTGAGGACCAAGTCCTTCTTCATCACCGGAGACAAAAACGTCCTTGTTTCCTCTGGAATCCGTGATCTTAATCAACTCGCCCATTGCTTTTTCATCTGCTATTCATCAACAAAAATTATTGTTACATCCTTTCTACTCTTTCAAAAATGCTTCAATAATAATAATAATAATAATGAGTAGATGCCATAATGAATTCAATCTAAAAGGCTTTAAATTCCTAAGATTGCAACTCGAAATGTAATGCATTTTTTAATAAAAAGAGATGACTTTTTAACCTAAAAATATGAATTTTAAACAAAGAAAAATTAATTTTTAACCAAACGGTTCCATTAACAACCAACTGGTTGAACCTTTAAGCAAAAGAGACCAAATAGTTAGAATTTCAAGCCAAAAAGACGAATTTTTTCGAAGACAGTTGAATTTTCAACCAGAAAAGATACATTTTCAAGCCCAAAAAGACCAATTTGTATGAAGACAGTTGAATTTTTCACAAAAAAATTAATTTCCAACCAGGAAAGAGTTAAGAAAAGACTTTCAAAAAAAAGTTTAATTTTCAATCGAAAAGCCAAAATTTGCATTGAAACAGTTGAATTTTTGACCAGAAAGATGACCTTAACAAAATAGTTGAATTAAAAAAAAAAATTTGAAGAAAGTAGTTCAATTTTTAACCAAATAGCTAAATTTTCAACTGAATAGTTAAATTTTCAAAAACAAAAGAAATTAAAATTGATAATTTTTCTACAAGAAAAGATACATTTTCAAGTCAAAATGACGAATTTTTATGAAGACAGTTGAATTCTGCACAAAAAAGTTAATTTCCAACCAGGAAAGATTTAAGGGAAGATTTTCAAAAAAAAAGTTTGATTTTCAAAGAAACAATTAATTTTTTGACAAAATACTTGGATTTTTTGACAAAGAAAGATGAATTTTCAATAAAACAGTTGAATTTTTGACCAAAAAGATAGCTTTAACAAAATAGTTGAATTAAAAAAAAAAAATTGAAAAAAATAGTTCAATTTTTAACCAAATAGCTGAATTTGTAACAAAATAGTTGAATTTTCAAAAACAGAAGAAATTAAAATTCCACCAGAAACAGTTGCATTTTCAACCAAATAATTAAATTTTTTAGAAGACAGATTAATTTTCAAACAGAAAATTTGAATTTTTAACAAAAAAAATTCAATTTTAACCAAGGAAAGTTACTTTTTTACCATAAGAGATCAATATTGAATCCAAAAGTACGAGATTTCAATAAAACAGTTGAATTTTTGATCAAAAAAAGATAACGTTAACAAAATACTTGAATTTTCAACAAAATAATTAAAATTTCAACAAAATAGTTCATTTTTTAACCAGTAGCTAATTTTTTAAACAAATAGTTATGTTCAACAGAACAATTAATTTATTAACAAAATAGTTGAATTTTTGAACAATTATTTGGATTTTTAAACAAAAAAGATGAATTTTCCATAAAACAGTGGAATTTTTGACCAAAAAAATGACCTCAACAAAATAGTTGAATTCAAAAAGAAATGTAGAAAGTAGTTCAATTTGTAACCAACTAGCTGATTTTTTAATTAAATAGTTAAATTTTGAAAAACAAAAAAAATTTCAACCAATTAATTGAATTTTTTAAAAGACAGATTAATTTTCAAACAGAAAATTTGAATTTTTGACCAAAAAAAGATAACTTTAACAAAATACTTGAATTTTCAACAAAATAATTGCACTTTCAACAAAATAGTTCAATTTTTAACCAATAGCTGATTTTTTAAACAAATAGTCAAGTTCAACAGAATAATTAATTCATTAACAAAATAGTTGCATTCTTAAACAAATAGTTGGATTTTCAAACAAAAAAGATGAACTTTCATTCGAAAAGCAAGAATTTTCAATAAAACAGTTGAATTTTTGAAAAAAAAGATGGCCTTAACAAAATAATTGGATGAAAAAAAAAATTCAAGAAAATAGTTTAATTTTTAATCTGAATTTTTAACTAAATAGTTAAATTTTCAAAAACAAAAGGACTTAAAATTCTACCATAAAAGATGAATATTGAATCCAAAAGCACGACTTTTCATTAAAAAAGTTAAATTTTCAACCCAAAAAATATGACTTCAACAAAATAGTTTAATTTTCAACGAAACAATTAAATTTTTAACAACCAGAAAATTGGAATTTCATAAAAACAAGTTCATTTTCAACCAAGATGAACCCGCCATAAAAGATAAATTTTCAATCCGAAGGCACGAATTTTCAATAAAACAGTTGAATTTTTGACCAAAAAAGATGACTTTGACAAAATAGTTAAATTTTCAACAAAATAAATAAACTTCTTAAACTTCAATAAACTTTCAATAAAATAATTAAACTTTCGACAAAATGGTTCAATTTTAAATAAAATAACTAAATTTATAACAAAAAAAAATGAATTTTCGACCGAAAAGGATTATTTTCTACCAAAGTACGAATTTTCAACAAAATACATGAATTTTCAACCAAATAGTTGCATTTTCAACCGAAAATAGAATATTTGAATTTTTAGTTTAAAAAATTACTTCTTATAAAAAAAACTACTTTTCAATCAATTGAAAGTAATTTTTAATCAAGAAAAATGAATTTTCAACTAAAGAGTTGAATTTTCAACTTATAAAGGAAACATTTCAAACCAAAAATGGAAAATTTAAATTTTCAAATAAAAAATTATAGTTAGTTAATGTTAAAAAATAAATTTTCAACAAAAGAGTTCAACATTCAATCAAATTTCAATGCACTGTAATCCAAGATTTATTTATTTTGTTAACATAAACTGCAGGTCGATTTGTTTTTTTTTATGAAGAATGATTATCTGAAAAGAAATTTAATTCGTATTATCCGTTTCTGAAATATTTTGACAAATGTACACCCTTCTTTTTAATTTCCGGAAACTTGTACCCAATACTGTTCTTGGCATTGAAACATCAGACGATCAATCACATTGTTTATTTTTGTATTAATTTCATATAGTTCAAAAACATAAGACTATCGCTTACATGGTAATTTATTTCTGAATTTCATATAGTTCAAAAAGATAAGACGATCAATCACATTGCTACTTACTTATGACTCTCATACAGTAAATTCTACAACATAAGACGATCACTCAAATTGTAATTTGCTTCTGAATTTCATACAGTTCTAAAACATAAGGCAATCACTCGCATTGTCATTTGTTTCTGAATTTCATGCACTTCTGAAACATAAGATGATCAATCACATTGTCATTTTTTTACGAATGTTATGCGTTTTTGAAACATAAGACCATCGATTTAGAAACAAGTAATAATGTGAGTGATCGTCTTATATTTTAGAACTGTATAGAATTCATGAAAAAGTAACAATGTGATTGATCATCTTATGTTTCACAACTGTATGAAATTCAGAACCGAATGAAATGTGAGTGATCGTCTTATGTTTTAAAACTGCATGAAATTCAGAAGCAATTAACAATGTGAGTGATCGTTTCATTTTTAGAACTGTGTGAAATTTATAAACAAGTAAACATGTGATCGATCGAATATTCAGAAATTAATAAAATATGAATGGTCGTCTTATGTTCCACAAACAAAAAAAAAGAACAAAAACAAGAAAAGTATTGAGTAAAAGTTTTCGGAAATTCAAAAGAAGGGTGTACATTTTTCAAAATATCTCAGAAACGGATAATCTAAATTAAATTTTTTCCAGTTAATTATTTTTCATGAAAAAAAAAAAACAAATCGACCCATAGTTTACGTCCAAAAAGTAAATATATCTTGAATTACAGTGCATTAAACCTGCATTGAATTGTTTTAGAACTATATGAAATTCTTATTCAATTAACAATGTGATTGATCGTTTAATGTTTCACAACTGTATGAAATTCAGAAACGAATGAAATGTGAATGATCGTCTTATGTTTTAGAACTGCATGAATTTGAGAAACAAACGACAATGTGACTGATCGCCTCATGTTTCAGAACTGCATGCAATTGCTAATCAAGTAACAATGTGATTGATCGTTTTATGTTTCTCAACTGTATGAAATTCAGAAATGAAAGAAATGTGAGTGATCGTCTTATGTTTTAGAACTGCATGAATTTGACTAACAAATGACAATGTGATTGATCGCCTTATATTTTAGTAATATGTAAAATTCTTAAAAAAGTAACAATGTAATTGTACGTCTTATGTTTCACAACTATATGAAATTCAAAAACGAATGCAATGCGAGTGATCTTTCTATGTTTTAGAACTGCATGAATTTGAGAAACAAACAACAATGTGATTGATCGCCTTATGTTTCAGAACTGTATGAAATTCTGAATCAAGTAACAGTGTGATTGATCGTCTTATGTTTCAGAACTGTATGATATTCAAAAAGAAATTAAATGTGAGTGATCGTCTTATATTTTAGAACTGCATGAAATTCAGAAGCAAATAACAATGTGAGTTATCGTGTTATAGTTCATAGTACTACATGAAATTCAGAAACAAGTAACAATGTGATTGATCGTCTTACGTTTCACAACTGTATGAAATTCAGAAACAAATTACAATGTGATTGATCGTCTTATGTTTTAGAACTGCATGAATTTGAGAAACAAACGACAATGTGATTGATCGCCTCATGTTTTAGAACTGTATGAAATTCTTAATCAAGTAAAAATGTGATTGATCGTCCCCTGTTCGACAACTGTATAAAATTCAGAAACGAATGAAATCTGAGTGATCGTCTCATATTTGAGAACTGCATGAAGTTCAGAAACGAATAATAATGTGAGAGATCATCTTATGTTTCACATCTACGAATGAACTATGAAATTCAAAAACGAATGCAATGTGAGCGATCGTCTTATATTTTAGAGCTGCATGAAATTCAGAAACAAATGACAATGTGATTGATCGTCTTATGTTTCAGAACTGTGTGAAATTCATAAACAATTAACAATGTAATTGATCGTCTTATGTTTCACAACTCTCTGAAATTCAGAAACGAATGAAAAGTGAATGATCGTCGCATCTTTCAGAACTGCATGAATTTCAGAAACAAATGAAAATGCGATTGATCGCCTTATGTTTGAGAACTATATGGATATCATGAACAAGTAACAATGTGATTCATCGTCTTATGTTTTAGAACTGTATGAAATTCAGAAACAAATTACAATGTGATTGATCGTCTTATGTTTTAGAACTGCATGAAATTCAGAAGAAAATAATAGTGTGAGTGATCGTGTTACGTTTTATTAGAACTACATGAAATTCAGAAACAAATTACAATGTGATTGATCGTCTTATGTTTTAAAACTACATGAAATTCAGAAGCAAATAACAACGTGAGTGATCGTCTTATTTTTGGAACTGTATGAACTTTATAAATAAGTGAAAATGTGATCGATCGTCTTGTTTCACAACTGTATAATATTCAGAAACGAATAAAATGTGAATGATCGTCCTATATTCCACAAACAAAAACAAGAACAAAAACAAGAATTACAAGATTTCGGAAATTGAAAAGAAGGGTTTTTTTCAAGATTTTCCCAGATATCTCAGAAACGGTAATCGAAATTTTTTTCAGTTCATTATTTTTCATGAAAAACAAAAAAAACAAATCGACACATAGTTCACGTCAAAAAAGTAAATATATCCGTTATAGATTCAGCTAAAGAAAAAGGATATTCGCAAACTGAATAATAAAACGCATCGACATAACCTGCGGTGAGGGCGAAAAAACAACATTTTTCGCCCTTAAAAAAATGTTTTAATAATATTTCATTGAAAATTTTGATTGCAAATATCTATCAAACTAGAAATGACACAACAAGCAAAATCCAGATTTATTTCCAATATTGAAAAGTACTTCGGAAATGATATGTTGCATTCAGCAAGGACATTGCATTACGATTAATTTAACTGTTATAATCGAACTAAATAAATAAAGAAAAAATCTATATTATAAATAGTATATTTATTCACTTGACTTTTTCATACTAATTTAGTTGATCATTATGCAAAATATTTATGTTCTATTAGTGGCAAAATTAGCCCTTAATTTTGGATTTCGAAGGTATTCTCTTGTTTCAATTATACATTTCTTTGAAACAGTAGTATTAAGTAATAATATTGCGACCAGAACAAATAATTATGTCAAATAATTTCCATAATAGCCTAAGAACTCTAAACATAGAACAAAAGAGCCGATTAAATAAGGAAGACATATAATAATATACCTAAAATAAATGCTAACTGTATCCCACTTATACCACTGATATCTTAAGCCTCTTCAAGTTTATATTTAATTAAATTTCACCTTACTCTCGATTCCGTTTTGGTATTCATAATTTTAGAAAATCTAAACAAAGCAGAGTTCCTCGGAAGTGAAATTAATTATTATGCAAGAATGGAAGAAATGAATCGCCATTAATAAGCTTTGGAACGTTGCGTTGGTAATGGACCGCAGATACTCTCGCAAATAGAATGTTTTAACGGAAAAAGCTGATTGATGAAAAATATAACCAGGACGAATTTCCCTCTATTTTTTAATAGTAGTAGAAAAACGTTTAATTCTGTTATAATGATGATTATGAAATGACTTTTATTTCATTGTCAGAACTAACCTGCTTTTTTCTCAAAAAGATGTTTCAGCGGGTTGTTGACTTCAGTAAGTTCCGAAATCTTCTTGTGTTTTTTTTTCAATCCTTTGCTACAAGAAAATATTTTCAATATTATTATGAATTTTAACGAATATTTATTGTAATTTTTCAGTGCATGAAAAATGTGTTGATAATATTGTGTCTTCCAATAAAATGTCTAAGAAATTAATTTCAGATTCTTCATCATCCAGAGCCACTTCTGATATATAGAAACTACCTTACAATAACTTGATTTTCATTTTATATTTTAAGAATAAACAGAAAATTTATTTTTCTAATATTGGAAACTGTATCAGATGATATATTTTTAATGATAAATATGAGAAGCATGTAAATAAATTATTATTTGATTCAAATCACATTTTTGAACGGAATCAATATTTCACATTTATGTAAGTTTTAAAATCAAATTTGCTTATTCAGCTGCCAATATCTATTTTCAAATCTTATGGCAGGAACCAGAAATTTAGACTAGAGGTGACTAAACTCTAATGTACAAAACGTTAACAACAAGTACTTTCTTTTTCCATTTCTTCAATCCCCTCTTTTCTATCTTATCTCATCCTTTGTCTATCCAAGTCAATCTTTCACTATTTCTCGGTCAATCTAAATTTCCATCTATCTCTTTCCATACCTTCTTCTCTACCTCATCCTATCCCTTATCTATCAATGTCAATATTTTTCTATCTCTCTGTCAACATTAATTCCCGTCTATCTTTTTCGATAACCTTACCGCTAACCCATCCTATCCTTTACCTATCCTCATCAATATTTTTATATCTCCCTGTAAATCTAAATTTCCATAATCTTTTTCAATCCCTTTTTTTCTATCTTATCCTATCCTTTGTCTATCCAATTCAATATTTTTCTATCTCTCTACCAATATGAATTCCCGCCTATATGTTTTAATCTCTATCTCATCCAATTGTTTATCCGTATACGTCAGTATTTTCCTATCTCTCTGTCAATCTAAATCTTTTCCAATCTCTTCTTCTCTATCTCATCCTATACTACATATATCTACTTCTATCTTTTTTTTATCTTGTTGTCAACATAAATTTCCGTCTATCTTTTTTAATCTCTTCTTCCTTACCTCATAGCATACGCCTAACAACTTCTATCTGTTTCTATCTATTATTCAATCCAAATTCGCTTCTATCTTTTCCAATACCCTCTTCTGTATCTCATCCTGTCCTTTGTCTATCCAGGCCAATCTTTTACTATCTCATTGTCAATCTAAATTCCCCACAATCTTTTTCAATATCCTCTATCTCATCTTATACTATATCTACGTCTATATTTTTCATCTCTTTCTCAATATAAATTTTCATCTATCTTTTTGAATCCCCTCTTTTCTATCTCATCCTATCCTTTGTCCATCAACGTCCATATTTTTCTATATCTCTTTCATTCTAAATTCCGGTCTATATTGTTCAATACCATCTTCTCTATCTCATCTTGTACTACATCTATCCAAGTCAATATTTTTCTGTCTCTCTATCAATCTAAATTCCCGTCTATTTTTTTATCTCGTCAATATAAATTTCCGTCTATCTTTTTTAATCTCCTCTTCTCTATCTCTTCATATCATACATATATCAACGTCTATCTTTTTCCACCTATTCAATTTTTATTTCAATTTTATTTTATATCAATCCAAATTTTATTCACGCCTATCTTTTTCAATACCGTCTTCTCTATCTCATCCTATCCTTTATTTACCCACGTCCATATTTTTCTTCCTCTCTGTCAATCTTAATTCCCTCTTTTCTGTCTTATCCTATCATTTATCTATCCACTTCAATATTTTTCTGTCTCTCTATTAATATAAATGCGCATCTATCATTTTCAATCTCTTATTCCTTACATCATCGTATACATCTATCAACGTCTTTCTTTTCTTATCTATTTTTTAATCTCAATTCACGTCCATCGTTTTCAATACCCTCTTCTATAACTCATCCTGTCCTTTGTCTGTTCAGGCCAATCTTTTAACTATCTCCTTGTCAATCTGAATTCCCGTCTATCTTTTTCGATCTCCTCTATCTCATCTTATACTACATCTATCAACGTCTATCTTTTCCTATCTCTTTGTCAATATAAATTGTCATCTATCTTTTTGAATCCCCTCTTTTCTATCTCATCCTGTCCTTTATCTATCCACCTCAATATTTTTCTATCTCTCTATTAACATAGATTCCCGTCTACCTTTTTCAATCTCCTTTTCCTTAGCACATCGTTTACATCTGCCAACGTCTTTCTTTCTCTATCTATTTTTCAGACTGAATTCACGTCCACCGTTTCCAGTACCCTCTTCTCTATCTCATCCTATCCTTCGTCTATCCACGTCAATATTTTTATAATTTTCTATCAATATAAATTCCCGTCCATCTCTTTTAATCTCCTATTTCCGTCTATCTCTTTAAATCTCCTATTTCCATCTATCTCTTTTGATCTCCTATTCTCTATCTCATCGAATCCTACATCCACCCATATCTATCTTTTTCTATCTCTTTGTCAATCTCAATTCATGTTTATCTTTTTCAATGTCCTCTTCACTATCTCATCCTGTCCATTATCTATCAAAGTCGACATTTTTCGATCTCTCTGTAATTTAAATTCACATCTATTCACATCTATTAATTCAATACCCTCTTCTCTATCTTACCCTATCCTTTATCTATCAAGGTCTATCTTTTTCAATACCGTCCTCTCTATCTCATCCTATCCTTTAGCTGTCCTCGTCATTATTTTTCTATCTCTCTGTTAATACAAATTTCTGTCTATCTTTTCTATTGCGATTTTTCTATATTATCCTATCCTTCATCTATCAACGTCTATCTTTTTCAATACCGTCCTCTCTATCTCATCCTATCCTTCATCTATCCAAGTCAATCTTTTACTATCTCTCTGTCCATCTAAATTTCCATCATCTTTTTCAATCCTCTTTTTTCTATCTTATCCTATCATTTATCCATCTAATTCAATATTTTTCTATCTCTCTATCAATATGAATCACGGTCTATATTTTTCAATCTCCTCTTCCTTATCTCATAGTCCTTTGTCTATCCAGGCTAATCTTTTACAATGTCATTGACAATCTAGATTCCCGTCTATCTTCTTCAATTTCCTCTATCTGATCTTATACTACATCTATCAACGTCTATCTTCTTCTATCTCTATGTCAATATAAATTTTCATCCATCTTTTTGAATCCCCTCTTTTCTATCACATCCTATCCTTTATCTATCCACCTCCATATTTTTCTGTCTTTCTATCAATATGATTTCCAGTCTATCTTGTTCAATACCCTCTTCCCTATCTCATCCCGTACTACATCTATCCAAATCAATATTTTTCTATCTCTTCATCAATATTAATTCCCGTCTATCTTTTTCAATCTCCACTTTCCTATTTCATCCTATACTACATCTATTTACGTCTATCTTTTTATAGCTCGTTGTCAATATAAATTTCCGTTTATCTTTTTTAATCTCTTCTCTATCTCATCCTATCCTTTATACAGGGTGATTCACACTTCATCATACACCTTGTATATACAGATTCCTTGTCAAAAACCAAACAACAAATTACAATGGCAAAATGTTGTACGCTCAATAGTTTTTAAACTATTGATAATTGCAGCGAGCCAATAGGAGGTTGTTATTATCGCGCGTTCATGAGCAACTTGCGCGAACGAACTGTTGATGTCTTACTTCAAGTTAGTAAAAAAAGTCGTAACAGTCAGACCAGAGACAAAAGGTTCGAAACAACGTGAAGTTCGTTAAACATATCACTACCACTTGTTTGGGGAATCCCCCGATTTAAATACTAAATTTAAACTAAATCTAAACTAAATTATTACAGATAGCAAATCTCAACTTTAAAATTCATTTTTAGCTGCAGTTTCATAAAAAAATGCAATGCATAAATCGAATATCTTGTTTCAAATTCTGCAGACATAAATTTCTATAAAATTTTTATTTACTCGTTCTAACCGAAGTCTTTTCTGTTTTTTAAAAGAGTCTGAATGTTATGTAAATTAAAATCATTATAAAACTTGAAGCAAATAGACTACTTATTTAGGCTTCTAAATAAATTATCACGGAAGTAAGTTCATTCCATTCTGTAATCTTGTAGTCATTGTTAATTTTGTTAAAATACAAGTAACTGAAATTCTTCAAGGAATGGAAAAGAACGACTTGTTCGGGTAGAATAAGTGTTTTTTTATTTTAGACTTGTTAATACATTTTCAAGAAAGAAAGTCTACTAAGCTTAAAGAATGTTAGTTTTTTAGATTTAGAAACATTCGATGATATTCAAAAACATTTTAAATATTCAAAAATGTTACAGGGAATTGTAAAGAATTCTGTGGAATTCAAGAATCGATTACATCATCACTCGCTGGAAGCTAAGTCCTCGACATAACTTGAGTAATTGGTAAATAATTAGGAAATTTAGAGAAGTTAAAAGTTTTCAAATACCAAATAATTCAATTTCTATTCTCATAGCTTGAAAAGTATTAAAAACTTTTTAATTTTTAATGAAAAAATTTTGAAGGAAATTCTACGGAATTTGGTAGAATTCTGTGGAATTCAAATAACAAGTTCAGCTTCATTCACTGCTAGAGTAGCAGTCGATCTAACTTGACTAATTTTGCAGAATGCAAAGAATTCAGGAGGCTTCTACAGAATTCAAAGCAAATTATGCATTTAATTCAGGTAATGAACTCCTCGAGAAATGTTTTGCAATTTCGTTGGCAGTGAAAGATACTTGATAATTTTCGAATCTCGTTTAAGTGTGAAGTTGCACCAAAGAGTCAAAACCTTCTGCAAAAATAAACGGAGGGAAAATTATACAATCTGAACAGGCATTCTCATACTAACTTGAAGTAAGAAATCAACATATCGTTCGCGCAAGATGCTCATGAACGCGCCAGAATAACAACCTCCTATTGGCTCGCTGCAATTATCAATAGTTTAAAAACTATTGAGCGTACAACATTTTGCCATTGTGATTTGTTGTTTGGTTTTTTACAAGGAATCTGTATATACAAGGTGTATGATGAAGTGTGAATCACCCTGTATGTCCACGTCAATATTTTTCTTCCTCTCTGTCAATCTAAATTCCGTCTACCTGTTCCAATCTCCTCTATCTCACCCTACAATACATCTATCCACGTGAATATTTTTCTTCCTCCCTGTCAATCTAAATTCCGTCTATCCTTTTCAATCTCCTCTTCCTTATCTCGTAGCATACACCTATCAACGTCTTTCTTTTTCTATCTCTTTCTCAATAAAAATTTTCATTTATCTTTCTGAATCCCCTCTTTTCTATCTCATCCTATCCTTTATCTATCGACCTCAATATTTTTCATCTCTCCATCAATATAAATTCCCGTCTATCTTTTTCAATATCCTCCTCCTTCTCTCATCATATACATCCATCAACGTCTATCTTTTTCCACCCACTTTTCAATCTAAATTTTATTCAGGTCTATATTCTTCAATACCGTCTTCTCTATCTCATTCTATCCTTTATACATATATCCACGTCAATATTTTTCTTCCACTCTGTCAATCTAAATTCCAATCCACCTTTTCCAATCTCCTCTATCTCACCCTATACGACATCTATCCATGTCAATATTTTTCTATCTCTCTGTTGATACAAATTTCAGTCTATCTTTTTCTATCTACTTTTTTCTATCTTCTTCTAGCCCCTTTTTTCTATCTGATCCTATCATTTATCTATCCAAGTTAATATGTTTCTATCTCTCTATCAATATGAATTTCCATCTATCTTTTCCAATCTCCTCTTCCTTATCTCATAGCATACGCCTATCAACGTCTATCTTTTTCTATCTATCATTCAATCTAAATTCGCGTCTATCTTTTTCAATACCCTCTTCTGTATCTCATCCTGTCCTTGTCTATCCAGGCCAATCTTTCACCATCTCATTGTCAATCTAAATTCCCGCCTATCTTTTTCAATATCCTCTACTCATCTTATACTACATCTATTAACGTCTATCTTTTTCTATCTCTTTGCCAATCTTAATTCATGTTTATCTTTTTCAATACTCTCATCGCTATCTCATCCTATCCTTTATCAATAAACGTCTGCCTCTTTCTATCTCTTTGTCAATCTAAATCCACGCGTAACTTTTTCAATCTTCTCTTCTCTATCTCATCATATCCTTTATCCATTCATGTCAATCTTTTTCTACCTCTGTTAATCTAAATTCTAGTTCATTTCTTTTAATCTCCTCTCCTCTATTTCATTGAATACTACTTCCATCAACATCTAACTTTTTCTATTTTTTCGTCAATCTCAATTCACGTTAATCTTTTTCAATGACCTCTTCGCTATCTCATCCTATCCTTTGTCTATCCACGTCAATCTTTTTCTACTTCATTGTCAATCTGAATTTCCTTTCATCTTTTTCAACCTCCTCTTTCCTATCTTATCGTATCACACATCCATCAACGTCTATCTTTTTCTATCTATTTTTCAATCCTAATTTACGTTTATCTTTTTTAATACCTTCTTATATTTTGGATGGGAAATATAGCCTTTTAGGAATACAAAGTGACCCATTAAGAGATAAAGAATAGTTCTATCTTTTGCAATCCCCCGATTTCTATCTTTTTCAATCTTTCTACTTAAAGTATGGCACCCTAATGGAATTTAGAGGAATTTAAGATAAACGAGAAGAATTCGATAAAATTCATAAAAATTCAAGGAGAATTCAAAACAAAATTTAATAGATTGAAAACAATTTTAAAATATAAAGAAACTTTTATGAACTCAGTAAATTTGAAATGAGCTTAGGAAGATTCAAGGGAATTCAAAAGAATTTTATGAAATGCCTAAGAATTCAAGGTGAGGCTAAAAGACTTCAGAATCAATTAAATAAAAACTTTTGAAAATTAAAAAAAATATCCATTGAATTAAGTTTAACGATTGAGTAAATTTAGAATAACTCAAGTGAGTGAAAAAATTCAAGGGAATCCCAAAGAATTTATAAGAATTCAGAGTGAATTTCAAAAAATAATTTCAAATGTTTTCAAATCTTTGAAATCCTACTGATTTCTAACTAATAAAATAACTAATAAGTACAAAACAATTCAAAAAAATTCAAATTAATTGGAAAAAGTTTTAAAAATTGAAAAAATCAACTTAGTTCTGTAAAATTTGAGTGAATTTAGAGGAATTTAGGGGAAACGAGAATAATTCGATGAAATGCATAAAAAATTCAAATGAATTTAAAAAAATTCAAATGAATTGACAAAAATTTGAAAATATGAAAAAATATGAAAAATGGAATAGTTAATAGTGAACTTTCAACCAAAGTAATTAATCTTCAACCAAAAAATTTACTTTTTAACAAGATAGTATAACTTTGAACAAAAATAAGATGAATTTTCAACGAAAAATTGAATATTTGATATTCCAACCAAAAAAGATTTTTAATATTTTAATATTGAATAAAAAAGAGTTAAATTTAAACAAAAAATACTTTAATTTTTGAGTTCAAAAATTAATTTTTAATAACAAAAAATTTTCAATAAAATTGTTAATTTCTATGGAAAGAAATGATTTTTCAGCTTAAAAAAAGTGTACCAAAACATGCGAAAGTTCAATTTTAAGTTGAAAAAATAATTTTGCACAAAAAAAAGAGGTCTGTACATAATATGCTAATTAAATTTACAACCAAAAATAATTAATTTTCAAACAAAAAGATGAATTTTCAAATAAGAAGATTAATTTTGTACCAAAAAGTCGAATTTTCAACTAAAAAATTAATTTTTAACAAAAAAAATAGTTTGAACAAAGTATTTCAATTTTAAACCAAAGAAGAATCTATTGTCCATACGGCAATGATGCGAAAAAAATTACGGAGTTTAGCCTTTTTCAATATTTATAAAAAAATAAAAGATTTTAATAAATAAAAGTCACCTACTTATGAAAGAAAGCACCGCTGAGCAAGTAACGGAATGGTTTTTATAAATTTGTTTTCACTCTGAAACTCATTTTCAACGCACGTACGGGAATGACGTGTTTGTTGTCAAAATGCACTTTTCAGTTTCAATATCAGATTCACAAAAAAAAGAGTTAATATCTCAAGCTCAATTTTATAGGATTTTGTATTAAACGATACTTATATTTATGTACTTATTACTCAACTGCAACTACAATATTTTATTAGAAAAAAAAGACGTACGGTAATGACGTCTGAAATAACGAAAATCGAGGGACAGACTTTAAGGTTTTGCAATATTATTTATTTTGACATAAAAAACGTGGATAGATTAAATTTATGTTTATCTACAGTTTACAAACTTAATACTTTAAGCGTTTTTCATTTTACTGTCTAAAAAAAAAAAAAAAAATCAGTTTATCCTTGTGCAAAGTGAGGTTGGGACGCCGTACGGTAATGACGCTTGGGGTGATCTTATCCTATAGATGAAAACTCGTAATTTCATGGAGAGAGATTTTCTGTTAGTATAGTAAGTCATAGGGTGACCTCTATATTTTAAAATCAAAACTAACAAAATTAAAAGAGTAGATTTCTCATTTTATATATTCAAAAATGAAAGTTCAAACTAAAAAAATATATATAAAGTAAAAATTATGTGAATGTTTTTATGAAAGTTATAGTTTAATACTTCTTTTAATGATTTCAACACCCAAAAAGCAATAAACAATTATTTTCATTAAAACATTGGAATAATTTTCACTTAAAAGTTAATTTACATTCAAGTACCTCTATTCCAATTATGTAATTTCTGGCAATGTTTTTGATGTTGTGGAATGATTATTTTTTTCAAATTACTATAAAAGGTTACTAATAAATCATATTTTCATAAATTGAAGTGAAAATTTCAAAAAATGTAAAGTAAAAATGATTTAAGTGTTGGAATGAAAATGATAGATTAATGCTTGAATGAGTATCAGAATTCAATTTTCAAAATTACATATAAATATTATTTTTAAATTTTTCAGAAAATTACTATAAAAAGTTAATAATCATTCAAATTTTCAGAAATGAAATTTCAAGTTTGTAAAAAATATAAAGTAAAAATTATTTCAATGTTTCAATGTAAATAATTGTTTGATGCTGATAATTTAATTTACGGTTATATAATTGAACATTGGATATAATTTTAGTATTAAAAATTTATTGATATTCAAAGTACCCTTATTGTAATTACATAATTTTTCAAATGTGCCTGATTTTGTAAAATGAGTATCTGAATTTAATTTTAAAAACTATATGTAAATATGTTTTATTTTTTCTGAAATTAGTATAAAATGTTATAAATAAATTAAATTTTTAGAAATGAAAGTAAAAATTTTCAATACTGTAAAGTAAAGATTATTGGAATGTTTTGATGAAAGTTATAGTTTAATGCTTTTTATGTAAAATTTGTGTGATGTTGTGAAATAAGTATCTGAATTCTGCTTCCAATATTATATGTACATATATTTTACTTTTCTATGAAATTAGTTTATAAAGTTAATATTAATTAAATTTTGCAGTAAAATATAAAGTAAAAATTATTATTTAAAGGCCTATAATAAATTGAATGTATAGAAATGCATTTTCAAATGGAAAGAAATATATATAATGTAAAAATTATTTGAATGTTGCAATAGAAATAATTGTTTAATGCTTCTGATTTTGTGAACTGATTAATTATATATCCGCAGATTTATTTTTTTCACAATATTAAATTACATGAAGATTGAATTTTAATTTTTCTCTATTAAGTAACATAAATTGATCATTTATTTTAAGGGTACGTAATTAAATATGGGCTGTGATTTATATAATAAAAGTTGATTTTTTATCCAAAATACCTTCATTACAAATATATAGTTTTTTTAATGTTTGCGATATTGTGAAATGATTATCTGAATTCAATTTTCAAAATTATATGGACATATGTTTTAATTGCTTTCTAGAATTAGTATAAAAGGTTATCAATGATTCAAAATGTCAAAAATACAATTTTAAAATTCGAAAAATATATAAACTCAACATTATTTTAATATTTCAATGAAAATAATGTTAAGCATTATTGTCCAAATTGATTAATGTGGACATTTTCATGTCTACATTAGCACCACCACGCCGCCTTCCATCATGATATATTTCGTCAATTTTCTTATATCTCCATTTAATAATAACAGGAAAAATTTTCAAAGACATATTATTGGTATTTAAATTTATAATTATATTAAATTGATATTTTTTCCGGATTTATTATGTTGTTCAAGTCGTGCACTTTAAATCTTCAAATGATGTCTCGCCCTTTACTGTTAATAATAGTAATCGTAAATGAAATAATTCTAAGTTACATGAATTCACTAAATACATTATTTCAGAATCTAATTTCAGCAAGAATTTGAGTAGTCAAAAACTAGTGAGAAATAAAAAGTTATTAGAAAATTGAGTAAATGAGGAAAATGAATATAAAAGTTAGCGTGCGCTTGCGCGCGCACATAATAGTCTAGTATTAAATTAAAGTAAATAGGGACCGGTCTGTGATGCCCGCTATTATTAAAATAAAATTAATTTGAAATTTGATCGAAACATAATATGTCGTTGAAGATATTAAAATGTAGATGCGTGCAGTGCTGAATAAGCGTACTCGAGGAAAAATCCATGCATATGGCAGTAGAAGCACGCGTTTGTCCACGTGCCTCTAGTTTGAAAATATTTGTTCGTATTCTCCGTCTAGGCATACATATTTAATAACACTTACATAACAGGCAGATTTCAACAATACTGTTCAATTAAAAATTAAAAATACCACATTCAAACTAAATTTACATGATTCTATTAATAAAAATCAGATAACATGTTTCTCATGCCGTTATATACAAATATTTTTAGGTGAATTTCGTTTTTTGAATTAAAAATGAGTTTAATTTATAGAATTATAAAATTTACGAATTTCATATTGCATTCTAGAAATACTTAATTTTTATTAAAAATGCTTCAAGTCTGCGTCACGTTTTCATTCACCGACTCGTGCAACGTGCGCAACTGTATTTCATGAATAAAAGTCAGCATTTATCATTCGAAGTGTCTAGCACACTGAAAATATTTTATCTATACTTTAAGAAATATATATTTTCGATTTTTTTTTTAAACGATTTTTTTTCTATGCATATTTTACACGTCTCTTGTCTACTTAGAAGTATTGAATCAATTTTTATATAAAAATCAATCATAAAATAAATAAAGCAAAATTAATTTCAAAGATATTTTTTTTCGCAAATATTCAGGGTTGCTACAAAATCCCAATTACAAAATCAATAATGTTAATTTAAAAAGAAATTTATTTCTGAATTTATTCTGAATACTTTTAGTGGCAATAGTCAAATAGTTGAATTTTCAACTCAAAAAGATAAATTTTCCACCAAAAAAAAAGGAATTTTCAACAAAAGATTTAAATTTACAACCAAAGTGATGAATCTTCATTGAAAAAAAACGAGTTCTCAACTGAAAGTGTATTAGTTAATATTCCCATTAAAAAATATGTTTATTTTCAATCAAAAACAATTTAATTAAATCAAAAAATATAAATTGTCAAAAAATTATTTGAATCCTCAATCAAAACAGTAATTTTCTATCCAAAAAGAGAAACTTTCCATAAAAAAATTGAATTTTCAACCCGAAAATATGAATTTTTATCAAAAATTTTGAATTATTAAACCAAATAATTAAATTATTAACTAGAAAAATATGTGTTTTATACCAAATACATGAATTTTCAATTGAAAAAAAATAACGAATTTTCAACGAAATAGATCATTTTCAACCAAAAAGATCAATTTTCAACCAAAAAGATAATTTTTCAAGCAAGAAGATAAATTTTTAACCAAAAAAGATGAATTTCCTTCTAAAAAAGATAATTTTTCAACGTGAAATAGAATAGTTAAATTTTCAGTAAAAAAATTAATTTTCAATGAAATAGTTACATTTTTTGAACGAAAACATAAGTTTTCAAGCAATAAGATGAAAACTAATGAGATAACTTTTCTACAAAGAAAAAAAATTTCATCTTAAACAAATAATTTTTCAACTTAAAATAGAATAGTTATATTTTCAGTGGAACAAATTAATTTTCAACAAAATAGTTAACTTTTCAGGCAAAAAGACGAATTGTCAACCAAGAAATTTAAATTTTTATTTAAAAAAAGTTTAGACAAAAATGGAATAGTTAAATTTACAGTTAAGAAAAATAATTTTTAATGAAAAAAATAATAATTTTGAACCTAGAAAATTAAATTTCTATCAAAAAGATGAATTTCCTACAAAAAATGGAATAGTTAATTTTTCAGATTGAAAAATTAAAATTAATTGTTAATAGAAAAAGAATAATTTACAACCAAGGAAATTAAATTTTAAACAAACAGATAAATTTTGAACTAAAATGATGAATCAAATAAAATAAAAAAATTTGACGAAGTAGTTTTACTTTCAACTAAGTTAACTTTTTAACCAAACAGATAAATTTTCAACAAAAAAAATAACATTTCTATCAAAAAATATAAATTTTCGCCAACAAAAGAAACGGATAAATTTTCAGTTCAAAAAATTAATTTTAAATAAAATGAACTTTTATAGAACCATAGAAATTAATCATTTTCAACCGAGAAGATATATTTTTTACAAACAAGATTAATTTTTAACAAAGTACATGAATCTTCACCATAAAGATGAATTAGTCACTAAGAAAATTAATATTTT
>CAKNXH010002026.1:162588-185528 GCA_932178445.1 Andricus quercusramuli | reverse complement strand
GGCTCTGGTCCTAAATTTTAATAATTATGAAAAAAGTTTTTTTTGTAGATAATTTTTTTTTGCTTTTTTTGATCATTATTAAAATTTAGGACCAGAGCCGCATTTCTTAGTGCTTCTTATTTATTATCCCAAATTTTCAACTCGATGTGGCTATTCGTGTGAACATGATTTCACAAATAAAAAAAGTGTCGGTAAGGTAGGAATCCGGTCACGTGACCCACTCGCCACCTGGCCTTAAAATGAATTATAATTCTAATTAATTTTTCTCCTTTTGTTCAACAGGAGGATTACTTTCTGTTGTATCAGTGCCTTGAGTCGATGCTATCGTCGAAGTCGAGAGTGGAGCCCGATCTCTACACGATGTCAAATGGTCACGTGACTGTAATGAACGACACGAATGAAATTAATACGGTAATTGCGCCACCTCAGCACATACCAATGGACTATCCGGTAAAGTTGCCAGTTATCCGAGAGTACGTGCCAGTGGACCAAAACGGAGAATATATCCCCGATTATTCCATTCCAATCCACGTCAATCACTCAAACGAGCGAGGCTGTCCAGCCAATGACACCTGTCTGATGCGAGGCGACCACATGATTTCCGAAAGTGCTTCGATGCAACTTTGCAATGCCAACTTCACGAGTCATCCTGGTGCACCAATCACGATCGACGTCAACGGTTGTGTCACCAATGGCAACATGAGAGTACCACCTGAAGGAATGGAAGCCACCTGTATGATGGCGCCACAATGATGGAACCCGGATTCATTACTTGCTATCCAAATCAACTCGGAAAATTCAGGGCGGAGAGTATGTCTCTAAGGCAGAGCTCACCAGAAACTGACTGTCATGAGAAACTGACATGAGAAACTGGCATGAGAAACTGGCGTGAGAAACTGACATAAGAACTTTCCTTCAGTCAGGAACTTGTTTCCGTCAACAGATGTCCAAAGTGGTGAGCCCTGATCAAAGGGCTTTCCCAGTATCCCAATTTCTTCCGAAGAAAAAGGATCAGTGAGTAGTGAAGCTAAAGACTTTTCCCCACCCTCCGATTTTGTCGGAGTGATCCCCTTTGAGTGAGTTATCAATCGCGATTCAAAGACTGTCATGATCCGATGAGATTTCGAAGGGCTTTTGTATATAGAATGTTCGATAGGATTTTATCGAACTTGGTTGAATGAAGCAATCGTGACCGAAATGTCTTTCTTTTTTACTCAGCGACTAATCTCGCAAATACGTACGAAATGAGAGATTAAAGCGTGATGTGGTATCATTTCCTAGTCCAGTCAGAGAAAACATTTTTATTCATTGCGATATGAAAGAAGAAATCGTGTGTAAATAATCGTACGGACCATCCGACAGATCTAGTTGCCAAAGAATTTAGACGATAATGCGTAACTGTAAGCGTTAGTAACTCGAATTCGGATAGAAGGAGGGGAATGTATTTTGAATCATTTTTTCAAAGGCGCTACTAGGGCAACAATCATTATTTAATCGTCACCAACAGTAGGGTGCCTCGGGAAATCAGTTTTTTTTTTAGATTTTCTAAAATCTTCACTCGGGAATTTCGGTTTTTTTAAAGAGAAAATTAGCCACTATTTTTGCCAGAATTAAAAAAAAATATTTAGAGGTCGCTATGAAGGTTTTTATGCCGAAAATTCGACTTTTTAAAAGTTTTTAAATGTTCTTTTCTACAATTTTAACACCCCTGAAGTTATAAAACTTTCGGGACATTATTGAACCTTATTGAAAATTTTCTAAAGTGTAATCATTCTTAAATTAAAA
This sequence comes from Andricus quercusramuli, assembly GCA_932178445.1. Classification (NCBI taxonomy): domain Eukaryota; kingdom Metazoa; phylum Arthropoda; class Insecta; order Hymenoptera; family Cynipidae; genus Andricus; species Andricus quercusramuli. The sequence goes on along the minus strand of CAKNXH010002026.1, from coordinate 183,743 downwards.
AGATTTTTAAAAATTTAAAACGTAGGTTTTTTGAAGATTTCGTACAATAATTTAGAACCTTTTTGAGAATTTTGAAAGGTTTCGAGAGAATAATAAAAGTTTCTCAAGATTCTTGGGAAAATTTGTTATGATTTTTTATCCTGAGAAATTAATTTTAAGAGATTATCTAAAAAGATTTTAAAACATTTGAACAGATGTTCAAAATTTTCAAAAAAGAATCTGGAAGATCAAAATAAGCGAATCATATTAAAAGACATTTAGAAGCTTAAAAAGAATTTCAAAAGTAATTAAAATTTTCAAAAGATTTGAATCAATATGTAGATTTCTGAAGATTTCGAAATAAGGCTTTAAATCTTTTTTAAATTTTGAAAGCTTTTAAGAGAATAATACAATTTTCTTAAGATTTTTGGGAAAATTTTTAATGATTTTTTATCTTGAAAAATTAATTTTAAGCGATTATCTAAAAAGGTTTTGAAACATTTCAACAGATTTTCAAAATTTTAAAAAAGTATCTGGAAGATCGAAAAGACCGAATCACAATAAAGATATTTAGAAGTTCAAAAATAATTTCAAAAGTAATTCAAATTTTCAAAAGATTTAAATCGATATGTAGATTTCTGAAGATTTCGAACAATAATTCAGAACCATTTTAAGAATTTTGAAAGGTTTTAAGAGAATAATACAATTTTCTTAAGATTCTTGGGGAAATTTTTTATGATTTTTTATCCTGACTATTAATTTTAAGAGATTATCTAAAAAGACTTCAAAACATTTCAACTGATTTTCAAAATTGTCAAAAAAGAATCTGGAAGATCGAAGTGACCGAATCATATTAAAAGATATTCAGAAGCTAAAAAAGAATTTCAAAAGTAATTAAAATTTTCAAAAGATTCAAATCAATATGTAGATTTCTGAAGATTTCGAAATAAGACTTTAAAGCTTTTTAAGAATTTCGAAAGGTTTAAAAAAAAAAATTTCTTCAGATACCTGGGAAAATTTTTAATGATTTTTTATTTTGAAACATTTCAAAAAATTCTCGAAATTGTCAAAAATGAACCTGGAAAGTTTTAAGAAAAATTAAAAAAATTTTGAATTATTTTTCAAAATTTTAGCAATAATTTGATTCAATTTGAACGGTATTTGTGAATTTTAGAAGTTTTGAAGAGATTACAAATATTTATAAACTGTAGAAAATTTTCGAAAATTCATCAAATATTTTTTTGTATTTCTTCCAAACTTTTACAAGTCTTAAATATATTTTAAGCTGACTCGCATTTTTTTAAAGTTTTGCAAAATCCTGTAAAATAAAATAAAATTTTTATAAATTTTCTAAATGTTTGTTCAACGGATCTAAAATATTCAAAAGTTCTAATTTGTATTAAAAAATCATTTTCCCCTTTAAATTATAATTTGGTTGACATTTTTTTTCTTGACTGGTAAATCTGTTTTGGTTGAAAATTTAACTGTTTGGGTAAAAATGTACTTTTTTGTTGCAATTTTGATTTCGCATATCTGAAATCTTAAGAAAATTATATTTATATGACCTTACAAAAAAGTAAACCAAAAAGTTTGAAAAGTGAAGAGTTATTCAAAATTGTTATTCTGTATTAAAAATGATTTTTTCCATCAAATTATAATTTGGTTTAAATTTTATTTTCTACAGTTTTAACACCCCTAAAGTTATAAAACTTTCGGGAAATATTACTTACCTTACTGACAATTTTCTAAAATGTAATCATTTTTAAATTAAAAAGATTTCAAAAAATTTAAAACGTAGGTTTTTGAAGATTTCGAACAATAATTCAGAACCTTTTTAAGAATTTTGAAAGATTTCGAGAGAATAATAAAATTTTCCTAAGATTCTTGGGATAATTTTAAATGATTTTTTATCCTGACAAAATTAATTTTAAGAGATTATCTAAAAAGATTTTAAAAAGAATTTCAAAAGTAATTGAAATTTTCAAAGATTCAAATCAATATGTAGATTTCTGAAGATTTCGAAATAAGGCTTTAAAGCTTTTTAAGAATTTCGAAAGGTTTTAAGAAAAAACAAAATAATTTCTCAAGATACCTGGGAAAATTTTAAATGGTTTTTTATTTTGAAACATTTCAAAAGATTCTCGAAATTGTCAAAAATGAATCTGGAAAGTTTTGTGAATTTTAGAAGTTTTGAAGAGTTTAAAAATATTTATAAACTGTAGAAAACTTTCGAAAATTTATCAAATATTTTTTTACTTCTTCCAAACTTTTACAATTCCTAAATATATTTTAAGCTGACTCGCATTTTTCTTAAAGTTTTGTAAAATCCTGTAAAATAAAATCAAAATTTTATACAAATTTTCTAGATGATTGTTTAGCAGATCTAAAATATTCCAAATTTCTAATTTGTATTAACATTTTTTCCCCCTTAAATTATAATTTGGTTGAAATTTGTTTTTCTTGACTGGTAAATCTTTTTTGGTTGAAAATTCAACTATTTGGTTAAAAATTCGCCTTTTTATGGTGAAAATTAAATTATTTGGCTTGAAAACTAAACAATTTAATGGAACTTTTTTTCATTTCATGACTGAAAATCTTTGTTGGTTGAAAAATCAACTATTTTGTTGAAAATTCGACTTTTTGGATAAAGTCAACTATTTTTTATTAAAAATTCATCATTTTGGTCGAAAATTCATGTCTTTGGATGAAATTGTAACTATTTTGTAAAAAATTCACCTTTTTAGGGTGAAAACTAAATTATTTGGCTTGAAAATTGAAGGATTTAATGGAACTTTTCAAAAATATCTTGACTAAAAAATATTTGTTGGATGAAAAATCGACTGTTTTGTTGAAAACTAGTCTTTTTGGATGAATTCAAATATTTTTCATTAAAAATCTGTTTTGGATGCAAATTAAACTACTTCCTTAAATCTTTTTGGTTGACGATTCGTTTTTTTAAGTAAAATTCCCCTCAAATCGGAAGAATTTCTTTTTTTTTTTAATATTCAAAATTATTTTCAATAAGATAAATAACATTACCTGAAAGTTTTATAATTTAAAAACATTTTATTAAGAATGTATGTGAATTCTTAATTTTCAACTTGATCATAAAAATCTGGCAAAAATAGATCATTTTCTCAGTATAAGAAAGAAATTCATTTCATGAAGCACCCTAACCAAAAGTGCGCGATTGGCGACTAAATTAATCCAAATCTTCACATCGTAATTATTTAATTAGTTAAAATAAGAAACAAGTTACCTAAACTGTTTTTTATTTGGATAATATTCCAGTAGAAAAATGATTTGACTATTGCAATTAATCATTGAAGCGCGTTTTCTTACAACGAGAAATCAAGGCTCGTGTTTTATCCTCGAGGTACGTAAATGTGACTCTAAAATCTCACACATTTTTTATACCATTGATCATTCCTTTCGATTATGGCAAGACGTGGAAAAAAATACAGTTACAGATACTTCGCGACATTCTTCTTCAGTTAAGAATTTTTTTTATTTCCTTTTTGAACTACCACCAGCGCAAAAACAGTTTCTAGTAAAACGTTTGATAAAAGCAATATCACATATCTACATGCATTCCAAAAATGAAGTATATCGCGGAATTTCGTGTACAATTTATAATTGTCATTCATTCTGCAATGAACAAACAACTCCTGAAATTAGTTCCGATGGAATTGTTTTTTTTTTAGACATTTTTTATCACGAGAATTCATTTTTATCCCAAGTACTGACACCGATTGCAATCAGTGAAATTGAAAATTCGGAAAAAGGTAATTTTTGTAAACGTTACTTCCAGTATCATCACCTGCATTTTACGGTGAGAGAAAGTGAATTATTAATTCTCTGAACTTACTTCATTGAAACTCACAATTTTTTTACATTCTCATAATTTTTACAATGATTTAAACTGCAAAGACAAGAACCAATTTTTCCTTCTTTGGCAAAAGAGAAACGAGGAGTATTGCGAGATTGAAAAGCCCGATTTCTGAAGCCTAAAGTAATTTTTTATCTTGCAATGCTCTTTGTGATTGTAATTGAATCTACGATAATCGTTTAATTTTCGCGTGAGGATTAATCGCGCGCTGACTGTCCACTGTGGAACCACTTAAACAATCTGCATTTTTGTACAATATACGTGATATTCATGATGCATTTTTTTATTAAAACAGTGTGTGAATGCGTTAAGGTTACAACATTTATAATACTGCGAATACTCCAGATTTCCAGATCCATTTAGATTTAAAAAATCTCGTCAGTCAAATTTGTAATCATTTGTCTTCTCCTGGCAGGAGAAGACGCTGTCGCCGTTCGACGGCAGCGTGATCCGCTCAAATTATTATAAATTATAAAACTGTCCGACTAGCGCTTAATTTTAGAATTGTCGACAACGAAATGAGCAAATTTCCCGTAAAACTAAAGCACCTGAGCATCAAAAAGAGGCATAATTTCATGATTTTTTGCGTTTAGTATTTCCTAGGATCTCTGACAAGATCTTGCCCAGCTCAGGTGGTCTTGAAGACTGAATTTTTAATTTTTCGCTATTTAACGACGATTTAAGAGATAAGAGAATGCGAGGAACGAAAAGCTCTGGGTGATAGAAATGGAAAATTTACCGAAACGGAAAGTGTTAAAATTTATTTCTCATCGTACTCGTAGGAGTTTATAATTATTCAAAAAAAGGTCGATTCTGCGTGAAAAAGGATGTAGGAATTATGTATTGTTTTATTACTTTTCGCAAACAAAATTCTAAGTAATTGTGAATTGCTAGACTTTTCTGCGAGATTATAATTTTTTATAACAAGAGCGGAAACAATTTTTTTGATATTAGAATTTTAAATTAAGTATTTGAAATTTAGCATTTTCAAATTTAAACGTACAGGATACAAGAATTTCACTTCAAAAATGAAAAAATACAAAAGTAAAGCTCATAAAACAAATAAAATCTGAATTATTTGTAAATAACTACTTTAAAGTTCAACAATTTTAATATATTGTCTTCAAATTTGAAAAAAAGCCTATTTTAACCGCTAAAAATTGGGATATTTCTAAATCTCTGTCTTGAAAGAGTTACGATTCCTAATTAATTTTTTTTTAAATTTTAAATGTCGGCGCTTGAAAAAAATGCTAAATTGTGAAAATATTCAGATCAAAGATTTAAAAAATATGCGATTTTAACTTAAAACCTTTCAGAAGTAAAGTTTTTTGTGGGATAGTAATTTTTACAACAAGAGTGGAAAAGTCTTTTGGTATTAAAAAGTTATTGCAGAATTTCAAATCAAGTGTTTTAAATTAACTAATGATAATGGGTAACGTTTAAAATAAAAAATTATTAAATTGGCCCTTTAGAACTGTATGATTTCAATTTAAAACGCTCAGATTTTTTAAAATGTTAACTTGTTATTAATATCTCACAAAACTCAAGCACTTCAAATTGAAGCATTTGAAATTTAACAATTTTAACATTCAAACAATCTGAAAATTTTAAATTATTTTTCATTCTAAAACATATAGAAAAATGTCCAAGATTGTTAAAAACGAATCTGGAAAGTTTTAAGGCAATTTTTTAAATTTCGAATGATTTTTAAAAATTCTTGGAATAATTTCCTTCAATTTAAATAATGTTTGAGAATTTTAGATGTTTTGAAAAGATTGAAAATATTTTTTAATTTTTTACCATCAGAAATGGTTTTTCTTAAATTTGGTTCCAATTTTTTTCCTTTCTTGACTGGAAAACCTTTTTGGTTGAAAATTCAACTATTTTATTCGAAATTGGTCTTTTTTAGTTGAATTCAACTGTTTTAGATTAAAAATTAAAATTTTTGTTGTTGAAATATCCACGATTACATTTTTCGTCGTAAATTCATCTTTTTTGGTTGTAAATTCAACTATTTCGTTGAAAATAATTTTTTTTGTTTAAATTTTGATTTAACATGTCTGAAATCTTAAAAAATATTTTCGAATTTTCTGAAGAATTTTAACAAATTATATTTATATGTCAATTAAAAACAAGTACACCAAAAAACTTAAAAAGTAAATAGTTATTTGAAGTTTTTATTTTGTTAAAATCACTTTTTTTAAAAAGCATGTTTTGATTGAAAATGCAACTATTTGGATGGAAATTATTCTACTTTCTTGATCATTAAACAAAACATGTTTAAGTGTGTCCTTTTTAGTTAAAAATTCAATTTTTTGCTGAAAATTCGCCTTTTTGGTTGTGAATTCAACTATTTTATTTATAATTCGTCTTTTTTTAGTTGAATTCAACTGTTTTTTTTAACTTAAAATCTTAATAAGTTGAAATATTCATCTTTTTTTTGTTGAAAGTTCAACTTATTGAGTTAAAAATTACCTTTTTTGTTAAAATTTTGATTTCGTATATCTGGAATCATGAAAAATCTTTTTGAATTTTCTGAAGAATTTTAGGAAAATTATTCAAAAATTTCTATTGTGGCATTCAAGTTTTAATAATTTTCCATTTGACAATTTTTGTATAGTAATTACTTCAAATTTGAAAGAATTCCAGCTTTAAGAGCTAAACATTTAAAATTAAAATTAAAATTAAAAATTTAAGAGCTAAAAAAAGCGTTAAGATTTCTAATATAATTTTTTTTTAAATTTCAAACGGCGAAACTCTAACAAAAATATAAAAATCTGAAAGTTATCAAATCTTTAAAAATAGTGTTTCAAACTTTAAAAGTTTGAAATTTGATTTGAGTTGTTGGAAAAGTTAAACAATGTATAATTCCTAAGTAATGTTTTCTATAAAATCGAATTTGTTTTTCCTAAATTGCGTTTTCTCAATGAACTCTTCCCACAAATGAAAAAAAGTGGACTAAATATCCTAAGTATTTTATCTAGCGAAACTAATTTCTTCGTGAAAGTGATTTAGTATTAATTCGTAGTTCCCAAGCAAATTTTTCGGTATAAATTTCTCTGATAGTATGATTTCAAGAGTGGTCGCTCTCGAAAATGATTTAATATTTCCCCGAGAGCTATGCACAAAAAAGCCGTCCGAGATCGACCGAATAGAATTTTCAAGTGGTGAATAGAAAATCGGAAATCGATTCAATCGTCGTCAGTATGCTTCCCAAGGACTGCAGCGTTCAAAAGACAAGTCACAATTACACTGAACGTTCATTTATTTCAAGGGCGGTGAAAGAAACATTCGGATATTTCAAGTCTGGAATATCCGAGCGTTAGAGACTTGGAATAGGTGAGACTTGGAATAAGTGAGCCTTGAAATAAGTGAGACTTGGAATAAGTGAGACTTGGAATAAGTGAGACTTGGAATAAGTGAAAGTTCACTGTATGTGAAAAAATGAAGGAGATTTGTAAAATAAAGAGAATGGAAAATAAAATAGCAGCGCTGCCCGATCCAGTCAGCCAATCAGTCCCTCCTTTTGCATCCGACGTCTGTAATATACCTTTGTGTAATATTGTTGCGACCCGCATAATTATTAACGATAAAGTTAAGAAAAGAGCGACTAACGATTTATACATATACGTGTAATAATCACATATGTCCATAGCTATATAAATTCGGAATAAGTTATATCTCTATCTAGATTATATATGTAGCTACCAAGGAAAAGGATTCTTGCGGAAACGATAATTTTCCAAATTTATTTTGCATTTTCCAATTTTTACATTCTTATTAGTCTCATTTTGGAAAGTTGGAAAATTTGCACGAATTGTAGTATTAAATTTCAGATGTACAGAGAATCTTATATATGTAATATATGTATGAAGTTTAATACTTTGAAGGACGTGATAGAATATAAGATTTTTTTTAGAATTTCTTTTTTTTTTCATTTTCGTTAAACGAAAATCAAAAGTACCTTGACTTTCAGCAAAAAGTCCTTTCCCCTGGTAGGCAATGTTGTACACAGACTATGTATCATTCTTGAACAAATCGATGTTTTCAATGAAATGACGATGTTAGAAATTTAATAAATGCGACTGTCTGTGTAAAGTAATTACAGCAAGATCCGAAAGCCGAACGAGAGATGCCAGTACGCGAAATAGAGAAATCGGCAATTTTTTTTAGAAAGCGATGCTTATTCTGTTTTAAAATCTTGAAATTAGTAAAAAAACACCCTATCGAAAATTCTGACGTCGTAAACTACTTCGGAAATTAATTAGAACACTGCGCCGGAAACGACGTAGGACTGGTCACAAATTTCACAAAAAAAATGTTTAATTTAATCATAAAAATCAAATTCATAAACATACTTAATCATTTCAATTACATTAATCATCAATTTTCTGCATAAATGGCTCATAACTTTATTTCGATATAATTCAAGTTCAAATACAAGATTTTCGTAAACTTCAGTTTATCAAAGTTGAAATTTTTGGCACTTTTTATAAACAGAATCTTTAGAAAATCTCATATTTGAACTTGTGTGTATTTTCGATCAATTTTTGTAAAAGAAAATAAGAATTTTTTTATATTTAAATGAAAACAACACTTTTAACTTTATTACTAACGTAACGAAATTTTTTACATTATTCAGCTTTTAATACATAATTTACTCGAAATTTCTAGAAAACAATTTTTGAAAAGTTTCAAGAGAATAAAAAAAAACTCTTAAGAAGCATTTGATATTTAATAATTTTAACATTCAAACAATTTAAAAATTTTAAATTATTTTTTATTTTAAAACATATAGAAAAATGTCCAAGATTGTCAAAAACGAATCTGGAAAATTTTAAGGCAATTTTTAAAATTTTGAATGATTTTTGAAAATTCTCGGAATAATTTCCTTCAACTTGTTGTAAAATAAAAAAATGATTTTTTATATTTAAATGAAAACAACACTTTTAACTTTATAACTAACGTAACGAAATTTTTTATATTATTCACCTTTTAATACATAATTTACTCGAAATTTCTCAACAAAATTTTTTTGAAAAGTTTCATGAGAATCAAAAAAACTCTTGAGAATCCTGAGAAATTGTCAAACGACTTTTTATTTTGAAAAATTAATTTTAAGAGAAAATTGAGAAAGACTTGAAAATATTTCAAATGATTTCCACAAATTTCTAAAAATTATTTGGAAGATTTTAAAGAAAAATGTTGCAATTTTGCAAGTTCACAAAATTAAAAGAAAATCGGCTAAGTTTGAGAGATGTTTAGAAATGATGAAATGATTCAAAACGAAAAATTTAATCATTTGAATTTTTAAAAGATTTCAAAAAATTAAAAACGTAGATTTTTGAAGATTTAGAAACTATATAAAAATATTGAAACATAGAGATCAAAATATTTTAAAGAATTGAACAATTTAATCATTTTTAACTTGAAAAGATTTCAACAAATTCAAGACACACCAAATTTGGAATCTTTTTAAAAATTCGGAAAGGTTCCAAGAGAAAAAAAACTTCAGGTTCCTGAGAAATTTATCAAATGATTTTTTATTTTGAAAAATGAATTTTAAGAGAAATGGAAAAAGGCTTTAAAACATTTCAAATGATTTCTTCAAATTTCTAAAAATAATGTAGATGATCCAAAGAAAATTTTTGCCATTTTGCAAGTTTACAAAATCAAAAGTAAGTGGGCTAAATTTGATATATATTTAGAAATGTTAAAAAGATTTAGAACGAACAATTTAATGATTTTGAATTTTAAAAGATTTCAAAAAACTCGAAACGTAGATTTTTAAATATTTAAAACAAAAAATTCGGAAGCCTTTTAAGAATTTTGAAAGGTTTCAAGAGAATACCAAATTTTTCTTAAGATATCTGGGAAATTTTTTAATGATTCTTTATTTTGAAGAATTAATTTGAAGAGATTATTTAAAAATAGTGAAACATATAGTTCAAAATATTTCAAAATTTGAACAATTTAATAATTTTTAACTCAAAAAAATTTCAAGATATCGAACAAAAAATGTGGAAGCTTTTTAAAAATTCTGAAAGGTTTCAAGAGAATAAAAAATTTTTTTTGAGGTTCCTTAGAAAATTAAAAATGATAAATTAATTTCAAGGGATTATTTAAAAAAAAATCCAAAGATTTCCACAATTGTAAAAAATAGAAAGGTTTTAAGGAAAACCCAAATTTTTTCTTAAGATTCCTCGGCAAATAAAAACTTATTTTCTATTTTGAAACATTTCAAAAAATTTCCAAAATTGTAAAAAATAAATCTGGAAAGTTTTAAGAGAATTTTCAAAATTTAAGGAACAATTTGATTCAGTTCGAATGATATTTGGGAATTTTAGAAATTTTGAAGAAATAAAAAATGTTTAAAAACTGTCAAAGATTTCCGAAAATTTATCAAAAATTTTGTATTTCTTGAAAATGTTTCACATACTTGTTCGACGGATCTGAAATATCCGAAATTTTTCTAATTTTTATTAAAAATTTTCTCTCCATTAAATTATAATTTGGTGGAATTTTTTCCCTTTCGACTGAAAAATCTTGTTTGGTTGAAAATTCAACTATTTTGTTGAAAATTAAGTTTTTTGTTGAAATTTTGATTCTACATATACATATATGTTCGCATATATTGTAATATAGTAATGAGCCAATTATGCAGAAAACTATTTTGATAATGATAATTTGATGATTATATTCACAGGTTGCAAGCAATTTTTGTTGTGAAATTTAAGGCCCTTTTTAATGAGAAAATCAACCATTTACACAGTTTTTGACACAGGGTTCCACGTTGTTTCGTACGCAGTCCCACCTCACTTCTGACGAAGTGTTGTGCGCAGTCCCACCTCACTTCTGACGAACTGTCGTTCGCAGTCCCACCTCACTTCTGGCGAAGTGTTGTACGCAGTCTCACCTCACTTCTGATGGCAGTCCCACCTCACTTCTGACGAAGTGTCGTACGTAGTTTACGAAGTCGGAATGTTCAGTGGGGTATAAATGAAAATGATGAAATTATTGAAAGAATAAATGGAAAGAGAAAATTATTCTTTGGTTCCGTGAGGTCTTTTCTCTGGCAAAGTGATATTATTGAAACCCAGTGTTGAATGAAGATGACGCGACCCTCGACTGACGTGAGAATCTCTCCTGAGGCGAATTTTGTAATTATTACGAAAATTGTAAATGTACGAAGTTTGATGATGGTGACCGAGCGCAATGTACGGTAATCCGTAGACTGTAGAAAATGCACTGCGCAGTAACTTGTAGTATCTCGAATTATAAAAGCAAAAAAGGCAGGCACTTTAGATTCTAGTCAGTATACCGTTTGCGAGATGACGCACATGAATGTTCTTTTTCGTTTCGTTGCACGAAGTTGACGATCGATTTATTAGCAAGGCAGTCGGTATATTAGATCTATTATTATAAATAATGCGGTGACATAAATGGCGATTTCGCAATGAAGATCCAAAACTAAATGTTACACACTCACGAAGAGAAGTGAATTCTCCAACTTCGGCCTCGTTTTTTTGTTTTTGCACCAGGTGATTGGAAAACCGTATTTTCGCGAAAACATTCTGGCTCCCTTTGTACCCGAAATGCCGATAGTATTCTTAAGTATAGATGATCCTCAGATTTAGTTAAAAGTACGGTTGAAAATTGTGATCGTTCGAGAAATGAAAATATTTGAAAAATCATTTGTACTTTTGATGAGAGCTGAGAGATATTGTTCCGTTCGTTAATTTTAAACATCTGGATGACAAGTGGATTTTACTTTTCTTCGTGTATAATGAAATAAAATCAAACACAATTTTTATTGATGTAGTCGAAATCATTATGACCATTGCTAGATATTAACCAGGGTGTCTAGTGTCCTGGAAATCCTTGAAAACCTGGAAAAGCCCTTGAACTCGTTTTTACCTCGAAAAACCTGGAAAAGTCATTGAATTTTGCTCATGGTTCTGGAATTTTTGTTCGTTTAATGAAAAAATAGTTTTTTTCTTTACTTTTTCTCTGCTGAAGAAAAAAAGAAGTAATTTAAAAAAAATTTAAATTAAAAAAAGTAATTTTTTTTAACGAGAGACTTTATTTTATCACGGTGAAATTCACGAAGCTAAAATCGAAAGGGTATTTGAATATTAATGGTTAGAGCATATAAAAAATTGGTCGGGGTAAATTTAGAGAATTTTGGAAATTAGGTTTCGGACTACCCTAATAGTTAGTAATTTATTTGGTTGCAAATTCAACTATTTTTACTAAAAAGTAATACTTTTTATTTGAAATATATTTTCGTTGCGAATTCATATTTTTTGGTAGAAAATTCATCTTTTTTGTTAAAAATGCCTTTTTTCGGTTGAAAAATAATTTTTTTAACTAAAAAAGTAACTATTTCATTTTTTGCTGAAAATTGTTATTTTTTAAATTGAAAATTCAATTACTTGGGTAAAACTTGAACCTCTTTGTTAAAAATTTGCCTGAGGGTTGATCTCTTTGATTGAAGATTCAAATATTTTGATGAAAATTCTTTTTTTCATTTAAAATTAATTTTTTAACCAACAAATGTAACTTTTCCATTTTTTTTTCTGCTGAAATTTAATCTTTTTAAGTCAAAAATCGGACTTAGTTGGTACAAAACTAATCCTGTTGGGGGAAATTTCCTGTCGTTTGATTAAAACTGCAATTTTTTTGTTAAAAATGAACTTTTTTGTTGAAAAATTGTATTTTTTGGTTGAAAATGCTGTCTTTTGGTTTGTTCTTTTTTGTTCAATAATTTCTTTGACATTTTTTCCTGTCTTGCTTGAAAAATCTTTATTTGTTGAAAATTCGTCTTTTCGATTAAAAAATTCGTCTCTTTGGTAGAAAATTAATCATTTCGGCTTGAAAATCCATCTGTTTTGTAGAATATTTGTTTTTTTGTTTGTTAAAAGTTTACCTACTTTATTAAACATGAATTTCTTGGTTGCAGAATGGCAGATTCATCATTTTAGTTGAAAATTCATTTCTGGTTCAAAATTCAGAAATTTAGTTGAAATCTTTTTCACTGAAAATTGAATTATTTGTTTGCAAATTCGTTTATTTTGTCGAAAATTTGTCTTTTTTCGTAGAAAATTAATTTTCTCTGTTGAAAATTCTTCGTTTTGGTTAAGATTCATCTTTGTAGGTTAAAAGTTAAACCATTTGGTTAAAAATTGAACTATTTTATTGAAAATTCGTTTTTTTTAATTGTATCTCTTTTTCATTAGAAAATGTATTCTCTTTATTAAAAATTCAATTACTTGGTTGGAATTTAAAAAAAATTTAAGAAAAATAATTTTATTGGCTGAAAATTCAACTATTTTCTTAAAACAATTTATTTTTGTATGAAAATTAATTGTTTGAATTGAAAATTTAACTATTCTCTATTAGGTTGAAAATTGATCATTTTCAGTTGAAAATTCAGCTATTAAATTTTCCGTTAAAAATTCACCTTTTTTGGCTTAAAACGCAACCTCTTGGCTAAACGTAGAACTGCTTTGTTAAAAAACTCATTTTACTTGTTGAAAATTGAACTACTCTGTCAAAAATTGTTTTTTTTTTGCATTAAAATTATTTTTATTGCTGAAAATTTAACTATTCCAGTTTTGGTTGGAAATTCATTTTTTTTTCAGTAAATTTATCTTTTTTTGGAAGAAATTAAAAATCTTAATTGAAAATTCAACTACTTCATTGAAAATTTAAACTTTGGTTGAGAATTCATTTTTTTACCTAATTAAATCCAAATATTACATTTAAAAAATGAAAATTTATATTTTCAATCGAAAATTTATCTTTTTTAGTTGAAAATTCATGTATTTTGTGGGAAATTCGTATTTTGTTGTCTAAATTTAATCTTCTTGTTTGAAAATTCATCTTTTTTGGTTAAAAAATCAACTGCTCTTTAAAAAATTTATTTTTCCTGGTTGAATGTTGAAATCTTGTTCTGAAAATTCTTTTTTTTTGAGGATCAATAATTATTTTCATATTCTTCTTTTTGGTTGAAAATTTAACTATTTTGTCGAAAATTTTTTTTCTTTGGTTGAGAATTCATTTTGTTACCTAATTAAATCCAAATATTACATTTAAAAAATGAAAATTTATATTTTCAATCGAAAATTGATCTTTTTTAGTTGAAAATTCATGTATTTTGTTGAAAATTCGTCTTTTGTTGTCAAAATGTTTGAAAATTCACCTTCTTTGGGTGAAAAATCAACAGCTCTAAAAAATTCATTTTTTCTGTTTGAAGATTCATAATTTTAGTTGAAAATTCATATTTTCGGGTAGAAAATTCAACTGTTTTATAGAGATATGTCATAGAACTGTCTTATGGAACAGTTTATTCAATTTAAAAAAAAGTTAGTCTTTTTGGCTTAAAAATTCAATAATTTGATTGAGAATTAAACTAATCGCTTGAAATTTAACTTTTTTGTTGAAAATTAAACTATTTTGTTAAAAATTGAACTATTTTTATGAAATTCAAGTATTTGTTAGAAAATTATATTTCTACGTAAAAAATCATATTCATGGATTGAAAATTCTTTGGAATTCCACTTTTGGCTTTAAAATTCAGAAATATTGTTGAAAATTGTTGTATTTTGTTTGAAAGTTGTCTTTTTTTAGAAAATTAATCTTGTTAGCTGGAAATTAATCTGTTTGGTTCAGGATTGAACTATTTGCTTAAAAACTTGTCCTTTTTGGTTGAATTTGAATGCTCGAAAATTATTTTGTTTTTGTTCAAATTAACTTTTTAGCTAAAAATTTGATGATTCCAATTTGGGTTCAAAAAAATTTTTTTTTTAGTTGATAATCCATCTATTTGATCGAGGAATCAATTATTTTGTTCAATATCATTTTTTTCATACACAAATTTCACTATTTGATTCTTGATTAGAAATGTATGCTTCGTAAGTTGAACATTTAATTATGTGGTGAAAATATCGTCTTTTATGGTTAAAAATTAGTTTGTTGATATTTAAAATTAATTGGTTAAACTAAAAGTTTTGCGATTCCGTTTTTGTTTTAAAAAAATCTCTTCTAGTTGAAAATTTAACTATTTTGTTTAAGATTTATCTCTATTGTTTGAAAATTCATTTATTTGGTTGAGGGTTCAAATATTTAGTTGAAAATTGTTCTTTTTGTTCAATTCCACTGCTTCAAAATCCGTCTCTTGGTAGAGATTTTAAATATTTGTGGGTTCAAATTCAACTATTTTGATACAGTTATATTTCTTGTTTGAAAATTCAACTGTTTCGTTAAAAATTTGTCCTTTTGGATTGACAATTCATCTTTTATGGTAGAAAAGTCATCTTTCTTGGTTTAAAATTGATCATTCTTGGTTGAAAATAAATTGCTTTGTTGAAAATTAAACTGTATTCGGAAAAATTCGTCTTTTTGGGTTGAAAATTCATCTCGTTTGGAGGAAAATCCTTCTTTGGTTGAAAATTCAAAGATTTTGTTGAAAATGCAATATATTTCGATTTGAAATCTTAGGAATGTAAAATGTTTTATATTGAATTTATTCTGAAATTCACATTAATTTTATTTAAAAGAATTCATCCCCCTATTGTTCCCCTATTTTCGTGAAAAATCACCCTATTTGCAATCCACGGGATATTTTTTGATTTAGATGAATAGAGTTATTTGAGGGTTGTATTATCATCATTTAAAGATTGAAGAAGAATTAAAATACTTGGGTGGAAAACATCATCAAAATAAATTCAAGAAGCATCCTTTTTCAGCAAAAATGTTTGAATTTATATTTGTTTATATTTGTGAAATCTTTGAAATATTTGTGAAATCTTTGCGAAATCTTTGAAATATTTGATGATATTTATGAAATTTTTGAAGTCTTTGTGAAGTCTTTTAAATCTATCTTTGTTTTTTGTAAAATCTTTGGAAAATCATTGAAATCTTTGTGAAATTTTTTTCAATCCATCAGAAATCTTTGCAAAACTTTTAAATTTTTTGCGAAATCTTTGGGAAATCATTGAAGTATTTGTGAAATCTTTTAAATGTATCTGAAATATTTGCTGAATATCAAAAATTTCTGAGAAGTCATTGAAATCTTTGTGCCCTGTTTGAAATCTATCCGATATCTTTGCGGAATATTTATGATATTTTTTAAATCTTTGAGAAATCGTTTAAATCTTCCAAATCTATCGGAAATCTTTGCGAAACCTTAAAAATTCTTGGTAAATCTTTGGCAAGTTATTAAAATCTTTGTGGAATCTGTGAAATACACATAAAATCATTACGAATTTTTTTAATCTTTCTGAAATCTTTGCGAAAATTTTGAAATATTTGTGGAATTTTTTAAGTCTTTGTAAAATCTTATAAATCTATATGAATTCTTTGTAAAATCTTTGGGAAATCATCGGAAATTTTTGAGGAATATTTGTGAAATTTTTTCAATTTTTGAGAAATTGTTCAAATTTTCGTGATATCTTTGGAAATCTTCGCAAAAAATTTAAAATACTTTTAACACATTTTTTAATATTTTAGAAATTTGTAAAACTTCTGAAAAATCATTCGAGTCTTTGCGAAATCTCGGAAATCTATCTTTCTAAGATCTTTGGAAAATCATAGAAAACGTTGTGAAATCTTTAAATCTATCGGAAATATTTTTTGAATATTTAAAATCTTTGGGAAATCATTAAAATTTTTGTGCAGTCTTTGAAATCTGTCCGAAATCTTTGTGAAATTTTTTAAATCTTTGAGAAATTGTTCAAAGCTTTGTGAAATATTTCTGAAATCTTTGCAAAATATTTTAAATACTGGTGAAATATTTTAGATCTATCGAGAAATCCTGTGAAACATTCAACATTTTTGGTAAATTATTGAAATTTTTGTGCCCTTTTTTAAATCTATCTAAAATCTTTGCGAAATATTTGTGAAATTTTGTTAAACTTTAAAAAATCATTCAAATCTTTGTGAAATCTTTCTGAACTCTTTGGAAATCTTTATAAAATATTTGCAATATTTAGAAATATTTGTTAATATTTAAGAAATTCTTGAAAATCATTTAAATATTTGTGAAATCTTATGAATCTGAGTTCTTTGTCGATTCTTTGGAAAATATTTTAAATTTATCGGAAATGTTTGCGAAACCTTTAAAATTTTTGCGAAATCTTTGGGAAATTATTAAAAGCTTGTGGAATATTTAAAACATGCCTCAGAACTTTACAAAAAATTTTTAATCTTTGTGAAATCTTTAAAGTCTCTGTAAAATCTTTGCGAAACCTTCAAAATTGTTGCGAAATCTTTGGGCAATCATTGGAGTCTTTGTAAAATCTTTAAAATCTATCCGAAATCTTAGCAAAATATTTGAGAAATTTTTTTAATCTTTGAGAAATCGTTCAAGCCTCTGTGAAATTTTTCTGAAATCTTTGGAAATCTTTGTAGAATATTTAAAATACTTTTGAAATATTCGTTAATATTGAAGACATTTTTGAAAAATCATTAAAATCTTTTTGAAATATTTTAAATCTATCAGAAATATTTGCTGGATATTTAAAATTTTTGGAAAATAATTGAAATGTTTGTGCACTCTTTGAAATCTATCCGAAATCTTTGCGAAATGTTTGTGAAATTTTTTTAATCTTTGGAAAATCGTTTAAATCTTTCTGAAATCTTTGGAATCTTTGCAAAATATTTGAAATACTTTCGAAATATTTGTTAACATTTGAGAAATGTGTGCAATTTTTGGAACATCATTTAAGTCTTTGTGAAATTTTTGAAAATCATTTCAATATTTGTGAAATCTTATGAATCTGAGCTCTTTGTCAAATCTTTGGAAAATCTTTTAAATTTATCGGAAATCTTTGCGAAACCTTCAAGATTTTTGCCTCAGATCTTTACGAAAAATTTTTTATCTTTGTGAAATCTTAAAAATCTCTGTAAAATCTTCGTGAAATCTTTCAAATTTTGCGAAATCTTTGGGCAATCATTGGAGTCTTTGTGAAATCTTTAAAATCTATCCGAAATCTTTGCAAAATATTTTTGAAATTTTTTTAATCTTTAAGAAATCGTTCAAGCCTCTGTGAAATTTTTCTGAAATCTTTGGAAATCTTTGTAGAATATTTAAAATACTTTTGAAATATTCATTAATATTGAAGACATTTTTGAAAAATCATTAAAATCTTTTAAATCTATCAGAAATATTTGCTGGATATTTAAAATCTTTGGAAAATCATTAAAATCTTTGTGCACTCTTTGAAATCTATCCGAAATCTTTGTGAAATATTTGTGGACTTTTTTTAATCCTTGAGAAATCATTCAAATCTTTGTGAAAATTTTCGGAAATCTTTGAAAATCCTTGCAAAATATTAAAAATACTTTTGAGAAGTTTTTGAAAAATCATTTTATTCTTTGTGAAATCTTTTAAATCTACCAGAAATGTTTGCTAATTATTCTAAATCTTTGGGAAATTATTGAAATCCTTGTGCACTCTTTGAAATATATCCGAAATCTTTGCGAAATATTTGTGCAATTTTTTCAATTTTTTGAGAAATTTTTGAAAATTTTTTAAAAAATCATTGAAGTCTTTGTGGAATCTTATAAATCTATCAGAATTATTTGCTGAATATTTAAAATCTTTGGGAAATCATTGAAATCTTTGTGCATTCTTTGAAATATATTCGAAACCTTTGCGAAATATTTGAAAAATTTTTTTAATCTTTGAGAAATCGTTCGAATCTTTGTGAAATTTTTCAAAATTTTAAAATACTTTTGATATATTTGTTAATATTTAAGAAATTTGTTAAATTTTTGAAAAATCATATAAATCTTTGTGAAATCTTATGACTCTATCCGAGTTTTCTGTAAAATATTTGGAAAATTATTGAAGTCATTGTGAAATCTCCTAAATCTATCGGAAATCTTTGCGAAACCTTCAAAATTTTTGCGAAATCTTTGGGAAATTATTGAAATCTTTGAGAAATCATTTAAGATTATCTATCCGAAATATTCGCTTAGTATTCGAAATCTTTTAGAAATCTTTGTGTCCTTTTTTAAATCTATCTGAAATCTTTTCGAAATATTTGTGAATTTTTTTAATCTTTGGGAAATCTATTAAATCTTTGTGAAATCTTTGGAATATTTGCAGAATATTTGAGATACTTTCGAAATATTTGTTAACATTTGAGAAATTTGTGGAATTTTTGGAACATCATTTAAATCTTTGTGAAAATTGTTATAAAAACAAAGTTCTTTGTAAAACCTTTGTGAAATATTTTTAATTTATCGGAATCTTCGCGAAATCTTCAAAATTTTCGCGGAATCGTTGGGAAATTATTGAAATCTTTTTGAAATCTTTTAAGTCTATCAGAAATATTCGCTGAATATTTAAAATCTTTGGGAATTCATTGAAATCTTTGTGCACTCTTTGAAATATATTTGAAACCTTTGCGAAATATTTGTAAAATTTTTTTAATCTTTGAGAAATCGTTCGAATATTTGTGAAATTTTTTAAAATATTCAAAATATTTTTGATATATTTGTACTAATATTTAAGAAATTTGTGAATTTTTTGAAAAATCATTTTAATCTTTGTGAAATCTTTTCACTTTAGCCGAGTTTTCTGTAAAATCTTTGGAAAATTATTGAAATCTTTGTGAAATCTCCTAAATCTATCGGAAATCTTTGCGAAACCTTCAAAATTTTTGCGAGATCTTTGGGAAATTATTGAAATCTTTTTGAAATCTTTTAAATCTATCAGAAATATTTGCTAAATATTTAAAATCTTTGGGAAATCATTGAAATCTTTGTGCACTCTTTGAAATATATTTGAAACCTTTGCGAAATATTTGTAAAATTTTTTTAATCTTTGAGAAATCGTTCGAATCTTTGTGAAATTTTTTAAAATATTCAAAATACTTTTGATATATTTGTTGATATTTAAGAAATTTGTTAAATTTTTGAAAAATCATTTAAATCTTTGTGAAATCTTATGACTCTATCCGAGTTTTCTGTAAAATATTTGGAAAATTATTGAAATCTTTGTGAAATCTCCTAAATCTGTCGGAAATCTTTGCAAAATCTTCAAAATTTTTGCGAAATCTTGAGGAAATTATTGAAATCTTTGTACCCTCTTTGAAATCTATCCTAAATCTATCCGAAATCTTTGGGGAATTTTTAAAATCTGAGAAATGGTTCAAATCTTTGTGAAATATTTTTAATTTATCGGAATCTTTGCGAAACCTTCAACATTTTTGCGAAATCTTTGTGCACTCTTTGAAATCTATCCGAAATCTTTGCGAAATATTTGTGAAATTTTTTAAATCTTTGAGAAATCGTGGAAATCTTTGTGAAATTTTTGCGAAATCTTTGCAAAATATTAAAAATACTTTTGAGAAATTTGTGAAATTTTTGAAAAATCATTCAAGTCTGTGAAATCTTATTAATCTATCGTAGTGTAAAAACGCCCCTACCTACTTATTTTGAATAAAAGCTAAAAAGATAAAAGATTCTGTAAATTTGGTGCGAGGTCCTTTAAAAAAAGACCACACGTTTTAGAAAAATACATTGTTTATTGTACATGGAGAGATAATATTATAAATGTCTCTGAGACAGTCATTCTTTACATCAAAGTCTCGATTTTCTCAACAGGGAATTTTTTTACCTTAACAATTAAATTTTTACAAATCTCTTTTTTTGATATACGCTATAATCTCAGACTGTAATGGTAAAGTCCTGAGGTGACTTTGAAAGTTGGCAGTTTTGGCCTCCCTTTTTCCTGTGGAGTCTAAGTTTCATGTCGATGTCACATTCGGCCTCGCTGGTTTCGTGGGCATCGGTAAAGCCAGTCGGAGGTTTCAATTCCAAGGTGGACAATTCGTTGCCCCAATCCGCGGCTTTTTCTCGATGTCGATACCTCGAATTCATTTGGAATTTCCGGGCTGGATTTTTCTCGTCCAGAAGACATAACGATTCGACCGATTTTCTGACATCCTTCGGCCGGTCGTAGGTTGATAGCCTTCCTTGATTGGTAGGGTGACTTGGTGAAGCATTTGTCGAGTAGGGGCGCATACCTGTCTCGGAAAGCTTCATCAGCGGACGAACTGGTTCCACCGAAACATCCAGAGGTCCACCTCGATACCTTCAAAAAGCAGAAATTATTTCAGAAATGCTTTTTTGGGTTCTTGAAACAATAAAAAAATATTTCAAATTTCACACTATTTCCTTTTTTTTAAAGAAAGTTTTGGTTAAAAATGTATATTTTCGGGTTCAATATTCAACAATTTTGTGAAAAATTAAACTATTTGATTGGAAAATAATA
>CAKNXH010002026.1:97901-146432 GCA_932178445.1 Andricus quercusramuli | reverse complement strand
AAAATTCAATAATTTTGTTGAAAAGTCATCCTTTTTGGTCGAAAATTCAACTGTTTTGTTGAAGAAACACCTACAATCTTTTTGCATGAAAATTCGATTTTTGTTGTTGTTGAAAATTTACCTTTTTTGTTTAAGAATTCATCTTTCTTGGATAAGAATGCAACTCTTTGATTGAAAAATCAATAAATTTGTTAAAAAGTCATCCTTTTTGGCTAAAAAATTTACTGTTGTATTGAAGATTCAACTATTTCGTAGAAAATTTAACTTTTGAGAAAAATTCACATTTTGTGTTGAAAAATCAGTTGAAATCTTTTTTGGATGAAAATTCGACTATTTTTGTTGTTGAAAATTTCTCTTTTTTGTTTAAAAAGTCATCCTTTTTAGACCAAGTGTACTCTTTTTTAGAAAATCCAACTATTTCGGATAAAATTCGCCTTTTGAGAAAAATTCAACTTTTGTGTTGAAAAATCAATTTAAATATTTTTTGGATGAAAATTCAACTATGTTTTAACTTATTTGTCTTCCTGATTTAAAAAATCATCTTTTTTAGTAGAAATTATTCTTTCTGGGATGGAAATGAAACTGTTTGATCGAAAATTAAGTAATTAAAAAAAAAAATCCTTTTTGTATGAAAATTCAACTGTTATTATAGAAAATTCTTCTTTTCGGGTTGAAAATTCAAGTATCTTCGTAGAAAATTTACTTCTTATTCAAACTATTTTGTTTAAAAATTTGGTTTAGACCACTTAAAGTTTGACTATTCAGTTGAAAATTGATCTTTTTTAATTGAGTATTTAACAGTGTGGGTAAAAGTTGAAATATTCTGTTGACATTTTTTTTTAATGAAGCTTTATTTATTACATGTTATGCTTTATTTATTATATGTTGATATTATTCTTGTGTGAATTAGTGAAAACTATGAACAATGTTGTTCAATGTGAATAAATTCCGTTGAAATATTTTTCTAGAAGGTAAAATAAATATAATAATCAGAATTGTTTATAACAATCGAACATGTTGTTGAGTGTCAATAAATCCAGTACCGAAGATTATTTCACTAATCCTTCAGCCTTCTGAAAAACTTTTTGAAATCCAATTTTCTATCTCGCCGCATTGTGCACCACCACTGTCAAGATTTGTTGTCTGACAAAACACTGACTCGTTCTACTTTCCTGAAATGTCTGAATAAAACATACCTTCCCTACTCTCTATTCCCTCTATGATGAAGGAATAAAAATAAAAAAAAACATTAGTATATTGTATAAAAATTGTATCACTATCGATCTGTTAATATTTGAGCCTGACTAAACAAATACCTATACTACTTCTCTGAAGATCTCACTGCGGCCCTGTTCTTATACTTTCGTCTGGCTAAACACACACTTACACTACTTTCCCAGGAATGCCTCGCTAAAATATAACTTTACTGTTGTCCCCTAAATGTCTGACTAAACTATGACCTGTTCTACTAGAGATGGCAACCTCTGGGCTCGAATTAAATGCCATTAATGCCACTATTTTTTACCTTTCGCTTCAAAAATATTTTCAAACTTCTTTGCTGATTGGCTAAAATAACATGTCTACCATCTTAAGTATATAAATATATACCGGAAAATTACGCCAAGGCCTATTATGGATAAACTAATTCAAAATATCTTAAATACATATATTCTTCATTTACTAAGCTCAGGATTTCAAAATTGAATCATTTTCATTTGTAACATTAATTGGTGAATATTTTAAAGTCAAAAATGCTCAAAATTGGATAATTTTTAATTCGATTAATAAAAATATATTAAATTCACATTTCATTTTTATTGTCTTAAAGTATAATTTCCAAGTGAAAGGCTTAGAATTAAACAATTTTTCATCATAAATAAGTTCGAAACAATATTTGATTATGAATGACTTCAGGAAATAATAAATTAACCATTATAAATAGAAGGATTAAACTTTCATTAAATTCACAAAGATAACTTGAACCTAAAGGTTATTCCAAATTGAAAAAATCTTTAAGTTAAACAAAATTTTTATTTAGGCAACTCATGTGCAAAACGGATGTGAACAGTAAACTTGTCGAATTTGAAAATAATATAAATTGATGTGCTCAAAATTTTAGAAAGAAATATTTCAGAGTTGAGACACGGCTGAGTTTATTTTTTTGAAATTCCTGCGATTTTTCTCAAGTACCAGAATTTTAATCTTGTAATATTTTTAACATACGATCTTTCATAAACGAAACTAAAAATATTTCGGATACAAATTTAAAATTTGAAAATTTATTTATTTATTAAAAAAAATACTTTTCTACCATAAAAGATAAGTTTTTAACAAAATACTTGAATTTTAAAGAATAAAATAACATTTTTAACAAAATAAATGAATTTTCAACCTAGACAGATTAAATCTCAACAAAAAGGTGTGATAGTTGATAATCCAAACAAAAAGATGAAACTTTATTTGAAAACAGAATTTCAATGCAAAACCGAAAAATTTTCAATGAATAAAGATTTTTCAGTCACGAAAGAAAAAAAGTTAACCTAAATCGTGGAATTATTAAGCCAAAAGATGAATCTTCTGTAAAAAAATTTAATTTTTAGCCATAAAATATAACTTTTCAGCAAAATTTATTTTTGAAGGAAATAGTTAAATTTTAAACCAAAGAGATTAACCTTTATTTAAAAAATTTCGACAAAGTAGTTCAAATTTCAGCCACAATTTTAAATTTTTAATTGAAATAGATCAGTTTTCAACAGAATAGCTAAAAATTCAACCAAAAGAATGAATTTGCAACTAAAAATATAAATCTTCATCAGAAAAATGATTTCTTAACAAAGTAGTTCAATCCAAATTTTCAGACAAATTTTTCAAATAAATTGGTGGAATCCTCAAGCAAACAAGATTAATTTTCAACCAAATAGTTGCATATTCATCCAAGAAAGATAAAGTTTCTACTAAAACAGATCAATTAAAAAAAAATAAAATAAAACTTCAAAAAACATTCGAATTTTCATTCAAAAGAGATTTGAGTTTGACTTTTCCGTATCAAAATATGAGTTTGAAAAAAGAAGTAAATTTCCTATGAAGATTCTTGAGTTTTTGACCCAAAAATACGAATTTCCAACAAAACAGTTGAATTTTTAACAAAAAAATATGACTTTTTAAGAAAACTGTTGAATCTTCAACGAATTAGTTGCATTTTTATACAACAAAGATGAAAATTCAGCTGAAACAGATAAATTTTTAAATAAAAAAGACGAATTGTCAAAAAAATAGTTGAATTTTCATCCTAAAAAGATTTAAGTTAAATTTTGAACACCAAAATATAAATTTCGAACAATACGTTAATTTTATACAAAATAGTTGAATTTTCAACAAAACAGTTGAATTTTCGACCAAAAAGGATAACTTTCCAACCAAATTATTTAATTTTTAAAGAAAAAGTTGCATTTTTATCCAAGAAAAATGCGATGCCAACTAAAATAAGATTCGTTTTTAAAGCAGAAGGAAAATTTTTTAAAAATTAGTTGCATTTTCACCCGAAAGAGATTTCAGTCGAGTTTTTAACACCTAAATATGAATTTTGAACAACAATTTTCGACCAAAAAGGATGACTTTCTAACCAAATTGTTGTATTTTTAAACCAATGATGCAATTCATAACTAAAAAGTTTTCAAGATATCGATATTAACTTTTTTTTTTTAATTTTCAGAGTTGCTTCGAGGTTTAGGGAAATCGGTGAATTAGAACTCGAGATATACACAAAAACGTCGGAACAACTCTGGAAATTGAAGCAAAATTCGAACGTTGATATCTCGAAAAAGCTTCCATA
This sequence comes from Andricus quercusramuli, assembly GCA_932178445.1. Classification (NCBI taxonomy): domain Eukaryota; kingdom Metazoa; phylum Arthropoda; class Insecta; order Hymenoptera; family Cynipidae; genus Andricus; species Andricus quercusramuli. The sequence goes on along the minus strand of CAKNXH010002026.1, from coordinate 142,600 downwards.
AAAAAATTTGTGTGTGTGATTTTCGTGTTTATTGGGACAAAATACATGAAAAAAATCCTATTAAGATATGGTGGGCAGAAAATTTTTAAAATTCTGTAAACAAGTGATTTTTTCATGAGTACAGCGTTTAATCTAATTTTCATCGTTGAAAACCCCAAAATATTATAAAATACAGTTCTTTATGAAAAATTTCACTCTGTATTTTTAGTCACATTGAAATTTTTTTCAAAAGTGTTTTAGTTTCTCCAAAACCTGTGTAAGTTTATTATTGTTAAAAATTCATGCCACTATTTCCTATTTTTTGCCGGGAGAGAGGGATACATGAGGGGTGGATAGGGGTAAGTAGGGGAGATGTGAGGAGGAATTGGGAGGGAGGGGAAGCAGAGAAGGGGAATGAAAAGTGATGGGTGGGGTGTGAAAGGATAAGTAGGATAGGTGTGAAAATATTAGGGGAGGGGAAGGGAGGTAGCTGAGGGCATGTGAGGTGAGAATTAGAAGTGAGGACTGTGAGTGAGGGTGATAAGGGAAGTCAAGGAAAGTGAGGAAGGTGAAGTAGGAGAAGTCGAGGAATAGTGGGAGGCGAATGGGTGTGAGAGGAGAGTAAAGAAGGCGTGTGTGAAGTGAGGCAGGGTTAGTGCGATGAGGAGTAGAAAGGGACAGAAACGGGTGAAAAGGGGTAGAAAGGGTTAGAAGGGGGTAGAAAGGGGTAAAAAGGGGAGCAGAGGCAAAAAAAAATATCTGTAACAGGGAGGCAATGGAAGTACGCGAGTGTTTTGAGGCATGGGGAAGTAGAAGTGAAGTGGGAAAGTATGAGTAGGAGAAATAGGGAAAAAGAGGGTTCGCGATGCTAAGATAGGATCGGATAGGGTTCTGGGGACGGGCGTGACAGGACAAGCGGGAAATTTGAGCGAATTAATTAACGTCTTAATAGGCTACGGAAACACTGACTTATACTACTTCTCGGTATGTCTAATAATATACCTTTACTACTGGTGCCTGCATGGCTGACAATACTATGACCTGTACCACTGATTCCACGACCTCACTTCCCCTTCTTCCCCCGTTCACTTCTCCTACTTGACCTACCCTCCATCTACTTCCTCACACCCCCTCTCCTACTTTTCTATCCTAATATTCTTCTCTTCTACCCCCCCCCCCCCTGAACCTTCTCCTTAAATGTAAAAATGTCATCTTAATTCTTTAACTTTCTGAGAATGAGGAACATGTCATGAGGGGAAAATCTTTGCCTCATCAATGTGCTCGACGAAAGCACGAGTTAAATTAATATTCACGTACTGTCTGCGTTAGACAGTATGCTCTTGAATACCGATAGGTATTCGGTTCAGAGCACTTTTCTCCAGTATAATTGGAGTAGGCTTCCTCGATATTTAGATACTTCGTAGGGCGACAAGTGCTGCAAATAGCTATACGCAAGAATGGATTCTCGATTTTTCTTCCGTTCCACACTTATCCTATCCACCATTCCCCTCGTTATTACTTTCCCGGCTTTTAATTAACGAATAACACCTGGTCGGATGTGAACTCTATTTTATGGATTTTCATCAATAATTGCTATTTAATCATCGATTATGCTAATGCAAGAGACTATCGATGTCTTTCCCAAACATCTAAAATACAATGAACTAGCAGTAAATGAATAACATTAAAAATAAAAACAATAAAAAAATCCGATATAGAACAAACTTTCAAATATTTAGGGTTTTACAAATTTTGGAAACAACAATTAGTAATTTTGTCAGGGGAAAAACAACTCCTCAAAATCATTACATAACATTATCGTAGATTACTCCGCATAAACTAGACTTACGCGAATTTTTAACTAAAATGGTTTATTTTTCAACAAACTTGTTAAATATTCGACAAAATAGTACATACATTCGCAGTTGAAAAAGATACATTTTCAGCCCAGTAGTTGAATCTTCTAATAAATATCAATTATTCACCGAAAATGAAACAGTTAAATTTTCAGTTTATAAAAAAAATATTTACCTCAAAAAACAATGAATTTCCAATAAAATATGTAGTTACATTCTCAAACAAAGTGATGAATTTTCAATTGAAGAATCTTCAAACAAAATATTGAATTTTTAACAATACTGTGGAATTTTCTACAAAGTAGATTAATTTTCAACCAAAGAGACGAATTGTCTACAAAAAATATAATGCATAATTGATATTGCAGCCCAAACAAATTTTAAATGAAAACCCAGTTGTAGTCAACCAAAAAGACGAATTTTTAACAAAATCTTTTAACTATTCTGAAAAAGGATACTCTTCAACAAATTTTAGCAAAACTGTTGAACTTTTAACAGAAAAAAAATAAAAAAAAAAACAAGAAAACTTTTTTCACAAAATTTTTGAATTTTCTTCAAAGCAGAATATGTTTTAAAAAAAGAATTGAATTTTCCACCGAAAAAATACAACTTTAACCGAGAAGATTAGTTTTCTACAAAGTAGATTAATTCTTAACAAAATAATTTAATTTTTGACCAAAAACATACATTTTTAACCGAGAAGATTAATTTTTTACCAAAAAAGACGAATTCAAAAATAATACATGAATTTTTAATCAAGCAGTTTAATTTTCAACTAAAAAGATAACTTTTCATCCAAACTCACATTTTCATTGTAGAAAAATTTTTTTTTTTTTAACAAAAATATCGAATATTCAGAAAATAGTCCAATTTTTAATCAAGGAGATGAATCTTCGACTGGAATAGTTGAATCTGCATTTGAAGAATAAATTTCCAACCAAATAGAGGAATTTTCAACTAAAACCAAATAAAAACTAAAATATTAATTTTTAACAAGTAGTTCGAATATTAACCAAGTAGTTGAATTTTCAACCAAAAAGATTATTTTTGTACCAAAATAGACTAATTTTTAACGAAATAGATGAATTTTCAACCCACTGGTTGAATTTTCATCTGAAAAAGATAATCTTGCAATCGAGAATGTATCAGTTAAATTTTTAGTTAAATGAGTTAATTCTCAACCAATAAAACCGAATCATCAAGAAAATAGTTCAATTTTCAACCAAATTAATTTCAACTGAAATCAGGAAACTTCAATAAAAAAAATGAATTTTTAACAAAGTAGCTCAACTTCCAACTAAGTAGTTAAATTTTCAACTAAAAAAATGAATTTTCATCCAAATAACAGTTGAATTTTTCAATAAATAATATAATTTTTCTACTAAAATGAAGCACTTACAATTTCATTGTAGAAAAATAATTTTTTTTTTTTACAAAAATATCGAATATTCAGAAAATAGTCCAATTTTTAATGAAGGAGATGAATTTTCAACTAAAATGAATCTTCGACTGGAATAGTTGAATCTAGATTTGAAAAACAAATTTTCAACCAAAGAGAGGAATTTTCAACTAAAGCCAAATAAAAACTAAAAAATTAATTTTTAACAAGTAGTTCGAATATTAACTAAGTAGTTGAATGGCGAGCAAGGGGGAGGGACTTGGGATGAAGAAAAGGAGGCATATGTAAGGAGCTCCAAACATAGGGAGATAGACCGGGAGGGGAGGAGGTTACTAGACATAATAGGAGAAACCGGATGGTTTATATGTAATGGCAACATGAAAGGAGATGAGAAAGGAGAGATTACATTTATAGGTAAGGGAGAAACAATAATAGACTACATCTTGGCGGAAGAAAGAATGAGTAATATGATATGCAGTATGAATGTAGGGAATGAGATAGGGTCAGAACACTTCCCAGTAATAGCTACACTGAAAGGTGGCGTCCATAAGCGTGGCAGAGGGAGAAAGGAAAGAGGGGGGGAAAGGAATACGAAAATGGGAGTCTGGGGGGTAGATAAATTAAAAGTGTTTGAACAGAAGATGGAAAAGGAGAATGTTAGATATGAAAAGGAGGAGGGAGTAGACTCGTTAATTAAAAGGCTGAAAGGGTCGATTGAGAAGGTGAAGGATGAGATAGGTACAAAAGAAGGAAGAGAAGAGGGAAAGAGAGGCTGGTGGGACGAGGAATGCAGGGAGAGTAAGGAGAGAATGAAAGAATCTGTAAGAAAATGGAGGAAAGGAGTAATAGAGAAGGCGGAGTACAATAGGAGAAAAAGAGAACATGAGAAGATGCTGGAAGGGAAAAAGCAAAGGGGAAAGGAGAAATACAAGGAAGAAGTAGAAAAAGCAATCAAAGAAGGTAGGGTCTGGGATGTGATAAACAGGGAAAGAGGAGGAAGGAAGGGCGTGAATGAAGAAATAGAAATGGATGAATGGACGGATTATTTTAAGGGTCTGCTAGGGGGAGAACAAAATAGGATCAAAGGGGAAAATAGAAAGACAGTCCAGGGAGAAATGGAGGAAGCGAACGAAATAACAAGAGAAGAAGTGAATGAGGCGATAGATAGACTGAAAAGAAACAAGGCCACAGGAGAGGATGGAGTGGAGAATGAAGCGATAAAGTATGGACGAGAAGGGATTAGGGAAGTGATGTGGAGGATATGCAACAAGGTCTGGAAAGGAGAAGGGTGGCCGGAGGAGTGGATGACAGGGCTGGTAGTACCGCTTGTTAAGAAAGGGGAGGGTAAGAAGGTAGAAGAGTACAGAGGGATCACTCTCATGCAAGGGGGCTATAAAATATACACAGAAATTCTAAGAAAAAGGTTAGAGAACCAGATAGAAGAGAAGCAAAGTATCCCACACAACCAGACGGGATTTAGAAAAGGGATGGGGACAATTGACAACATTTACGTACTCAAGTACTTGGTTAACAGAAACTTAGGGAGAAAAAGAGGGAAATTAGTCGCTTTGTTTGTAGATTTCAAAGCAGCCTTTGACTCAGTAAATAGAAACGTGTTATGGCAGGCAATGAAAGAGAGGGGAATAGAAGAAGGGCTGGTGGAGAGGATAAAGGAAATTTTTACTGAAACCAGGATTAGGGTGAAGATACGCGGGGAAAAAGGGGAGGTTTTCTGGACAGGAAGAGGTCTAAGGCAAGGGTGCCCGTTGAGTCCACTACTTTTTAATTGGCTGCTGGCAGACCTAGAGGAGAAGCTAAAGGAGAAAGGGAAAGGGGGGACGATCCTGGGTAATAGCAAACTATACTCCCTAGCATACGCGGACGACGTAGTTCTAATAGCAGACGATGAGAAGGGGATGAACCTAATGATAAGAATTTTCGAAGAGTACGTGGGAACAAAAGAACTGACGGTGAACGTAGGGAAGACCAAGGTGATGTGCTTCAGAAATAAAAAGACCAAAATAGGTTACGTTTGGAAGATGAACGGACAAACAGTGGAAATTGTGGAGGAGTTCTGTTACCTAGGTTTTTGGTTTGAGTCAGGAGGGGGAAACAATTTGCAGGTGAGGAAAAGAATCGAAAGTGCGAGTAAAGTAATGGGCCAAGTATGGGGTATAGGAAAGAGAAGGTTCAAGGACGATTGGAGAATGAGGGTCTGGTTGTTTGATGCGTTGGTATGGGCGGTATTGGGTTATGGGGTAGAAGTCTGGGGATGGAAAGAACATAGGAAAGTGGAAAGTATGCATGAGAGATTTCTGAGATGGGTAATGGGGGTCAGTTGGAGTTGTCCAGGATACATGATAAGGGAAGAACTAGGAAGGGAAAAAATGGTAACTAGACAAATTAAGAGAGCCTGGAGGTTTGAAGAGAAGCTGAAAAGGGGAGAGGGGAGCAGAATAGCACAAGTATGCTTGGACGAAGTTCGGAACAAGGAGACGAGAGGCAATTTGGGAAATTCAAAATGGGAGGAAGAAAGGAAAGAAATGAGGAGTGTTTGTGATATACAGGAAGGGGTTGTGGATTGGCAGAACATTGAATTAGAGCTATTAGTAAGACAAGGAGAAGAGAGATGGAGAAAGATTATGGATTCGAAGTACAATAGATGGTATATGATGGTCAAAGGGGTGACGGAACCAGAATATTTGCAAAAGATGAAAAAGGAAGAGAAATGGAATCGGGTGATACGGTTTAGAATGGGAGAAGGAGTGAGAGCTTGTAGATATTGGATGGATGAAGAGGACAATCTATGCAGAGTATGTGGGTACGAAGTGGAGTCATGGGCACATGTGTTAGAGAGGTGTACAGGAGAGGAAGATGGACAGTTGAGTGTGGATGAATGTGTGAGATGGATCTTGGATGGTAATGGGCAGGGAGTGATGTGGATGAAAAAACTGGAAGAAATAAGAGAAAGCAAGGGATCAGGGCAGAGCCAAACGGGTAATCCTGTTTAAAGGAATCTAACGAATAAAATTTTCAAATCGGTCTAAATGAATTTGATGGTAAGAGAAAACGGAAGCCCGGGAAGATCGCTCATTGTCTGTAGGTTAAGAAGAGTAGTACTAAGATTATTGTTGGTATATAAGGCGATGCATTAGAAAATAAGTAGCGAGTAAGTTACACTAAGGATGAAATGTAAACATATGTACAGGGAGCGGAGGCCCTCGAACCCGTAAAAGGGAGAGTTCAAATATACATACATACATACAACTAAGTAGTTGAATTTTCAACCAAAAAGATTAATTTTGTACCAAAATAGACAAATTTAAATGAAATAGATGAATTTTCAACCCACTAGTTGAATTTTCAACTGTAAAAGATAAATTTACTATCAAAAATGTATAAGAGAAATTTGTAGTTAAATATGTTAATTTTCAATCATTAAAACCAAAATTTCAACAAAATAGTTAAATTTTCAACCAAATTAATTTTAACTGAAATCAGGAAACTCCAACCAGAAAAATGAATTTTTAACAAAGTAGCTCAACTTTCAACCAAGTAGTTAAATTTTCTACTAAAAAAATGAATTTTCATTCAAATAACAGTTGAATTTTTAACTGAAGAAGATAAATTTTCAATCAAAAATGAAATGCTTACAATTTCAATTAAAAAATTAATCTTCTACAAAAAAAAAGAATATTCAACAAAATAGTCAAATTTGTAATCAGGAATGAATTTTCAACTAAAATGAAGAATCCTCAACTGAAATACTAAAATTTTCAATTGCAAGAAAAAATAATTTTCATTAAAAAAAAAAAAACGATTTTCAACGATAAGTTTAAATTGTCAAGAAAATAAATTATTCGATCAAGTTAGTTAAGTTTTCAATAAAACAAGACGAATTTTCAACAGAATAATTGAATTTTCAAACAAAAAATGATATTTAATTGAAAATTTTCCAAATCAAACAATTTTAGATTAAGTAGCATTTCGAAAAAAGGCCAATATTTCAAATGGAATTAGAAGGAATTGAACTTGTATAATTTCTATACAAATGAAATTAAAATTGAATAATTTGAAATTCAATGTGTTTGAAATTTAGAAATGTTAAATCAGAATCTCTCAAAATAAAAAAGTATAAATCTAAAATTTACGAAATCCAACAATTCATTAGGAAGGAGTTGAAGTTATACGATTTTTAATTCAAAGCTTTTAAAATTGAAGAATTTAAATGAATATTACTTATTTAACATTTTGTTTCAAAGGAGAGTAATCATTACCAAAATTCTTTTGTTATAATAATATCAAGTTTTGTGTATTTGGGGACAAAAATTTAAATTGAGCGACATTTTTTTTTAAATTTATAATTTTTCATTATTATTTAATAGCGAAAACTATAAATAGAATAAATTCACCATAATTTTCGAAGCCATAGGGAAATTGTTTGGAATTTTCAACAAATTAAATTTTTTAAATAAAAAAAGAGAACAGAAGATATTCACAGATTTCAATTTTCTTCCTACTTTTTTTTGAATGTCAACCATAGTATTTTGTTTTTTCGGAAAAAATTTTTAGTGATCTTTCATGAGTTGAAAATTTTTCAATTATACGTTTTTTGAGCGACTTCAACGACTTTCTAAAACTAAAAAATTCTTGTTTGAAAAAAATAGCATGTTTGCTATAAGACTCAATCCAAAAAAACATGGTTTCTGGCCATTTTCAAAAAATTCTAAATTTAGCAAAAAATTTTTTTTTCATAATTTCTTATTGTAATTCACTAGCAAAAACTATACATAGAAAAAATTCGCCATAATTTTCGAATTAATAGGGAAACTTTTTGGAATTTTCAAGAATTTGAATTTTCAAATAAAAAAAGAGAACAGAAGATATTCACCGATTTCAATTTTTTTTTACTTTTTTTTAATGTCAATGCACATGAAATTAAACTGCTACTGATTGAATTTGTAGAATTTGACTATGAATTAATAGAAAGTTACTGATTATTCAAAGAAATTTCAGCTAAAGTAATTTTTAAATGACTCCGCACAATTTCAATCAGTAGTTTATTTTTTATTTTTGTGTAAAACTATTTGAATTACTACACTACTGATTGAGATAGCGTTATGTCGTTTAAAAAAATTTTTTGCTCAATTGAGAATTTTTCAAAAATGCTATTATTATTATTATTATTATTATTATTATTATTATTATTTTTAATTTTTGTGATCTTTCATGCGTTCAAAAATTGTCAATTTTACGATTTTTTGAATGACTTTAACGACTTGCTAAAACTAAAAAAATTTTGTTCGAAAAAAAATAATAGCATGTTTGCTATAGGACTCAATCAAAAAAAAAACATGTTTGTTGGCCATTCTCAAAAAATTCTAAATTAGGCAAAAATTGTGTTTAATTTATAACTTTTTATTATTATTCACTAGAAAAACTAAACATAGAAAAATTTCATCATAATTTTCGATGCAATAGGGACATTTTTTGGAATTTTCAAATCAAAAAAGAGAACAGAAGATATTAACAAATTCAAAATTTTTGTTTTCCTTTTTTCGGATGTCACCCCACAAGTTGCTTCCGCTCAGCTGAAACGATTCGACTAATTCAATCATTCAATGAATCTGTATTATCATTAGAGAATAACATTAATTTTTAACGTCTTTTTCTAACTAGATGGAGCTGTGAATTAAAAATTATTTTATCTAATTTTTTCTGAAAAAAGATCTTCTTTTGCTCGTGAGAAGGAGGTATAGATTTTTCACAATGATCTAGAAGTTCGTGTTATTTATTTTAATAACACATTAGTTCCGCAACACTGCTCCGACCCAGGTTGCTGATCAATCTCTCTAGTGATCACCCCAAGGGAAGCGCTTCACATTCTTTTTATAAACTATTTTTCACCACACTTTTCTGTCCTGGCATACTTTCCTAGCTTCCTTCACGTCCATGCATATTTTCATGCAAGCTCTTCTGTTCCTATGGCTTCTCATATCTTTCCGAGTATTAATTTACGATATTAGGCAAAAAGAAAACCTATTAAAGAAAAGTGAACATGATGGCGAGGAAGAAAGTTTAATTAAAAACAGTATTTCAGGATGGTTAAGGTGGTTCTTAATAGGCTGTGGTAAACTTACGTGTTCTGAGACAAAAGCACACCCCAGCTACGGCCAGGATGACGGCGAGCAAAGATATCACGCTGGGAGCCAAAACTTGTGCATCGAGGTATAAGGGCGTATCTCCAGCTTCCAGCGCTGGACCTTCCTGAATTCTTGTGATGCCATTGGGCATTAAAGTACTGAATAAGTACTCCGCCTGTGTTGACCCCGCATTGTTGTAAGCGGTTATCCTCAACTCGTAATTTGTCCCACTTTCCAAATTTACTATCGGAAACCTCGACTGGGGTGGTATGTTATTTGACACTGAAAATGAGAAACATTTTTGAATTAAAAAAACATTCTTTAGAAGAAAAAATGAACCCCCTGAAACTTTTTAAATTTTTAGCAAACTACTTGGAAGTTTGAAAAATACCCTCAAATATTGTAGAATCTTTTATAAATTGAATTAAATAGTTTTAAATGTAAATTTATATATTTTTTATTTATTATTATCAAATTGACTAATATACATTAATAATGTGACTGATATTGTTTTGAATTAAAACAATTCAGAATGATACGGTTGATAAAACTTTAATATAATTCAAGTTAAATTTAAAAGAATTTGAATGAATTGAAAAAAAGTATTCTATTTGTTTCAATAAAATTTGCAATAATTTAGAAGATCTTAAGAGCAATGAGAAGAATTGGACGGAAATCATCAAAATTGAAGTTAAAAATATAAAAAATGCACTCAATTTAGTAAGTTTGAAATAAGTTCAGAAAAATTTAAGGGAATTCAAAAGGATTTTATGAAATGCCTAAGAATTCAAGAAGAGTTCAAAAGACTTCAAGATAAAGACTTCAAAACCTTCAAGTAAGATTCAAAGGAATTCGAATAAATTCAAAAAATTTCAAACTATCCAAAAAATGCCATTGATTTCAATCAAATTTGAGTGAATTTAGAGGAGTTAAAGTGAATTGAAAAATGCAAGTAAATTCCAAGGAATTCAAAGAAATTTAAAACAATGTAAAATGAATTATTAAGAATTCTAAATGAAATCCAATTTAATTCAAATGATTTGCAAAAAATATTTAAAAATCTTATCAAATCTTTGAAACCCTACGAAGTTCCTCACTTCTTGCGAGTAAATTCTTTGAGACCAATTAAATATAATAAATTCAGGTGAAGTTCTATGAAGTTTGATATAATTTCCTGAAATCCTTGAAAATTTGTCTTATTAAATCCCTTGGAATCCTTTGAAATGTCTAAAAACCTTGCAGGTCCTGTACAATTTGTCCATGTCTTCCGAAATTCTGAAAAATTTTTTAAAACCACTGGCTTTGTTAAAATTCCTTAAAATCATTCAAATCCATGGAACTTGCTTCAAATTATTGAAAAAAATTAAATATTATTCAGAATTCTTTGAAAATCTCTAAAATATTTCAAATTCTTTGAAATTTTTTGAAATGTCTTGAAACTTTTCAACGCCCCTGAAAATCTTTATAAACTTTTGAAATACTCAAAAATATTTATTATCTCATGAAATAATATTAAGTTACTGAAATCAATTGAAAATTCTTCGAAATCTTTTAAAATAACCCAAAATATTTCAAATCCATTAAATCTTTTGAAATTTTTTGGAATTTTGTACAGCTCTTGAAAATTCCTTAGAATTTTTATTAAAGCCCTGAAATATTTCAAATACTTTGGAAATTCCTCAACAAAAATTCCGTGAAAAAATACTAAATATTTTTAATTCTTTGCGTCCCACTGAAAAATGTTAAATCTCTTAAAAATTACTTGAAATTTTTAAAAATACCCTTAAATATTTCAAGTTCTCTGGAAATTCTTTTAAAATTTGGTAATTTTTTTAATCTTTGGAAGCCTTGAAATCTTTTAAAATACCGTTAAATATTTGAATTCCTTTGAAATTTTTTGACATCCCTCAAAAACTTTTGAAGCTCTTGAAAATTACTTGGAATTTTTAAAAGTATCCCTTAAAATGTTGAATCCTTTAAAAATTCCTTGAAATTTTTTTAATCTTTGAATTTTCGGGAGCCTCGAAATCTTTTGGAATACCATACAATAGTTTAAATTCTTTGAAATCCTTCGGAATTCTTTAAAAGTTTTTAAGTCTCTCGAAAAATTCTTTGGAATATTTCAAGATACCCTAAAGTATTTTAAATCCAATGAAAATTCTTTAAAAATTTTCAAATTTTTGGAATCTTTGGAAGGCTTGAATCTTCTGAAATACCCTAAAATAGTTTAAATTCTTTGAAATCTTACGAAATGTTTTAAAATTTTTGAATCTCTTGAAAATACCGCGGTATTTTTAAAAATATTTTTTAAAATCTTGAAAATTCCTTGAAATTTTTAAAAATGCCCTAAAATCTTCCAAATTCTTTGGAAATTCCTCGAAAATTTTAAAATTTCTTGATTCTTTGAGAGCCTTAGAGATTTTGCAAATACCCTAAAATATTTTAAATACTTTGAAATCTTTTGAGATAATTCTTTAAAACTTTAGAGTCTTCTGAAAACCCTTCAAATTATTGAAATATATTCAAAATTCTTTGAAATCTTTTAAAATACCGTACAATATTTGAAATCTTTGGAAATCTTTCAAAATGCCTTTGAAATTTGTAAAGATCTTAAAAATTCCTTGGAATTTTTGAAAATATGCTAAAATATGTTTTTACTCCCTAGAGAGTAAAAAGTAATTTTTACTACCTAGGGACTGAAAATTGACGTCACAGATGAATAATGAAAATTATGCATCTATGAGCTCGCATTTTATGATTATCAGCCCACTCACGGTAAAAACTGAGAGGAAATTTTGGTTGCAGATAATAGAATTTTGCGGCTATTTATGGAAAGTTACCATATATGCCTGTAAAATAACCATAAATTACCGACATTTTTCATAAATTTCCGGGCATTAATGGAAAATTTGAAAAATGAAGTTTGGGTATTCCATGGTAAGTTACCATATTTACCTATAAAATTACCATGAATTACCGAAATTTTTCATAAATTTCCAGAAATTTATGGAAATTTAAAAAAATGAATTTTTGGTAAGGTACCATATATACCTGTAAAATTACCATGAATGACCAAAATTTTTCACAAACTTCAGGAAATTTATGGAAATTTTTAAAAATGCATTTTGGGTATTCCATGTTAAGTTACCATATTTACCTTAAAATTACCATAAATTACCGAAATTTTTCATAAATTTCCGGGAATTTATGGAAATTTTCAAAAATGAATTTTGGGTATTCCATGGTAAGTTACCATATTTACCTGTGAAATTACCATAAATTACGCAAATTTTTAAAAATGAATTTTGGGTAAGTTACCATTTATAACTGTAAAATTACCATAAATAAACGAAATTTTTCATAAATTTCCGGAAATTTATGGAAATTTATGGAAATTTTCAAAAATGAATTTTGAGTATTCCATGTTAAGTTACCATATTTACCCGTTAAATGACCATAAATTACCGAAATTTTTCATAAATTTCCGGAGATTTATGGAAATTTAAAAAAATTGAATTTTGGGTAAGTTACTATATTTACCTGCAAAATTACTATAAATGACCGAAATTTTTCATAAATTTCCGGAAATTTATGGAAATGTTTAAAAATAAATTTGGGGTATTCCGTGGTAAGTTACCATATTTACCTGTAAAATTACTATAAATGACCGAAATTTTTCATAAATTTCCGGAAACTTATGGAAATGTTTAAAAATCAATTTGGCGTATTCCGTGGTAAGTTACCATATTTACCTGTAAAATTACCATAAATTACCAGAAATTTTCATAAATTTCCGGAAATTCATGAAAATTTTTCATAAATATCCGGAAATTAATGGAAATGTTTGGAAATGAATTTTGGGTATGTTACCATATTTACCTGTGAAATTACCATGAATTACCGCAATTTTTTATGAATTTCCGGTAATTTAGGGAAATTTAAAAAAATTAATTTTGGGTAATCTATGATAAGTTACCTTAAATCGCCTCTAAAATTACCATAGATTAGGTTTAAATTAATTTCATGCTTCATTCTACAAAATCTAATATGGACTGAAATCATGACTGTATTTCGAGAAATGTCTGAAACCATCCATTTGTTATAAAAAATATTGTATGCGCCAAGTACTAATTACTAATTACATGCAGTCATAAATTTCATAGGGTGATTTTAAAATAGTGATCCATAGAAAAGAACAGAGAAGATTTAAAAAAATAAAAAGAAATCAATAGACCTTTTTTTTGAAAAATGAAATTCCGAATCCTAATTTTAAACGTTTTTTTAATTGTCCTTTTTCTATAGCTATGAATAATTTTATCCTATTCGATCCAATCTTTATTTGTTTGTTTTCCTATTAAGATTACCCATATCAATAAGTCTATCTCTTACCATTTTGTTTTATATTTTTTTATTTTACGTATTTTCTATAAAAAAATTATATCGTTCTTATAATCGATTCTATCGTACTTAATTTTCCAATAACTCTTTTATTTTTTATTTATTTGTTTACTTTTTATCTTATTCCTTCATCCAATACTTCTGTCCTTTGCTATGAATATCTATCAATTTTTATTTGTCTACTCTTCCAAATAATTATATTTGCTACTATATATTTTTATCCATTCCTATCCCTTTCTATAACTTCTTATCCCTTTCAGTAATAATCAACTTTAATCATTTACCCAAAAAAAGAGGAAAAAATGGAAACAGCCAGCATTGCACATGATGCAAATAATATTAGTATAAGTATTAATTTGTATGAATTTTCAGCTTAAGAGCTGATAAACACAATCCATCTAGTACGACGGCTCCCATCCGAGTGTAACCGAGCCAAGCGCTGCTTAACTTCAGTGATCGAACGAGGAGCCTTAACAAATTTAACATATCTAAGAAGATACCTACAATTTAATAGAACAGAAACTTAAGGCATGAGAGATAGAATAAGATAATAGAATAAGACTCAAATCGCTTTGGAATTTTTTCCTGAATGGGGTCTTAATCTTTAAATCCGAATGAGTAAAAAACTACTGATCGAAACAGGGCGATGACGATTACCAATCCCTTTAGTAAGAATTTTTTATGAAAATTATAAGTATTATACTAATACTTTATGCAATGCCACTAATTTTTTTTAGTTAAAAAATTAATTAGTTGCAATGGAACTTATATTAATTGAATTAGTAGAATTTGAATATGAATTGAATTAGTAGAATTTGAATATGAATTGAATTAGTAGAATTTGAATATGAATTAATAGAAAGCTACTAATTATTAAAAGAATTTTCGCAAAAGTAATTTTTAAATGACTTCAAACAATTTCAATCAGTAGTTTTTTTGGGTGTAAAACTATTTGATTAAGTAGTTTTCTACTAACTAGTAGAAACATAATTAGTGAAGAATCAATGAGTAGAAACATAATTAGCAGAAAATGACTGAATGAAATAGGACGAGTTCATAAACTAATTTTAGTTTTAGTTTTTTAAATTTTAGTTTTAGTAAGAATTTGTACTGTTTTGTACTAATAATCAGTATTTTCCTACTAATTTGAAAACACATTCTACTGATGTGAGTCATTTAGTAACTGCTTGCTTACTAAATTAAAAAACAGAAACTACTTACTAATTATTCAAAGAAATGTTGGCTAGAGTAATTTTGGAATGACTTCGCATAATTTGAATCAGTAGTTTTTTTTACTGATTAGTAGAATGTGAATAAGTAAAAAACCATTTCAATCAGTAGCTTTTTTTTGTTTTTGTGTAAAACTATTTGAATTTATAGTTTTCTACTAACTATTAAAAACATAATTACTAAAAACTTAATTAGTAGAAACTTAATTAGTAAAAAACTACTGATTGAAATAGTGTGATGTCGTTTAAAAATTGCCTGAGTAAGAATTTCTAATTACAATTATTAATTTTATACTAATTCATTGTCAAATACTACTGATTCGTTCAGTAAAGAAATAAATTAGTATCAATTGAAATTGTATTAAATGAATTGGCAGAATTTGACTATGAACTAATAGAAAGCTATCAATTATACGAGGTTGTATGAATTTGCCAAAAATAGCGATTTTTACCAAGTTGAACTATTTCTTGTTCAAGAAGCAATTTTTAAAAACAATGTCGCCAACTCAATCCTAAAGTACTAGTTTTTACGTTCAACTGAATAAATTCTGGATTATTATCCATTTAGTAGAACTAAACAAAAATTAAACGAAAAATAAAAAAATCTACATCAGGGTGGTCCAAAAACAGACTCTTCCTGAAAAGTAAAAACGCTTTTCGATTAAAAAAAAAGTCAAATAATGAATTTTAACCCCTGGAAGAACTCGATTCGATTCTAAGTTCTTTTAAAAAATGTTCAACTTAGAAATGGTAAAAAAAGTCGAAAAATGATCATCTTTGAGTAACTTTTTTTATTCGTGACAAAGAATGAATGAAAAATTATTAGGACCATCATCTAGGAGATCTATTAGATAAAAAAATCGTCATTTTTTATATTTGTACTAAAAAATTGACATTTTTTTGCTTTTTGAAGGTCCAAAAAATTTCGGTCAAAAGTGTTAATTATTCTGAAAAAAAATCAAGTAGAGTGGAAATTTCTAACTATTTAAAGAAGTAATGATTTTCAATTGCCTATATCGTAGACGTCAGAAACTGAACAAAAAAAAATTTCGAAATTTTTTTCCAATAATTCTAATAGATGGCCCAAGTGATAGTTCCAAAATATTTTGAATAATTTATATATTATTTTTTATTAATAAATAAATAAATACAAGAAACTTTGGAGATTTTAAAAATTCTATCGAAATTTTCGAATATAATATAAAATAAATCTTTCTATACTGAATTTGAAAATACTGTTATTTGATATTCAAGTAGAAAAATTTTTTTTTTGTAATTATGTAATTACAATATATAATTAGTTTCGTAAAATTATATAAAAAGACTGTAGAAGAATTTGAAGCAAAATCGTTCAATTTTACAGGAAAACAAAATTTGACAAAAAATTCCAATAAGTTTGAGAGATATTTAGAAGCTTTAAAATGTTAAAATAACTAAAAACTTGTAAATTTGAATGTTTTTTCTTAAATGCAGATTGTCGAAGATTTACGAAAAATAAGGTTTGCAGACATTCGAAAGGTTTGAAGAAAATAAAAAAAATTTCTCAAAACTCCTGGCAAAATTTCAAATGATTTCTCATTTTGAAAATTAATTTTAAGATAAAATTTAAAAAAATTTTTAAAACTCATACGATTTCTTGAATTTTCGGAAAAGGGCATAAAAGATTCTAAAAAAAATTTGGCAATTTTGCAAGAGGACTAAATTAAAAAAAAATCCAGTGAGTTTAAACAATATTTAAAAGTTTTGAAAAGATTCAAAAATAATTTAAAACCTTAAATGAATTTAAAAACTTCAAAACAAAATTTAGATTTTTGAAGGCTTTGAACAAAAATTGTAGAACCTTTTAAAACTTTTGAAAGTTTACAAGGGAATAGAAAAAGGTTCTTAAGATTTCTAGAAAAGTTCAAAATGATTTTTGATTAAAAAAATTTTTTTTTTAAATTTAGAAAGATTTAAAAAGATTTCCGGAATTGCCAAAAAAGTATCGGATCGATTTTAAATCATTTTCTCTAATTTTTCAAAATTAAAACAAATGTAGGAAAAATTTGAAATATTTGATAAGATATTTATAAATTGTAAAACTTCTGAAGAGTTTTAAAATATTTTGAAACATTAAATATTTTCTGATCCCATTCGGAAAATGTAATGATCGGAATAGATTGGTTCAGAATCAATCACAAATAAAAAATATTTTTAAATTTCTTCCAAGGTTCCAAAAAACCTAAATATCTTTTAAACTGACTAGAATTTTTTTAAATATATTTTAAAATCTTGTAAAAGGAACAAATTTATCGAAAGTTAACTTTATCCTTTTTCGGCACATCTTCAATCTTTATTCTGCAAAAAAATTACGAAATTTTTCAAGAATAATAGGAAAATTATATTTATGCAGAATAAACAAATTCATGATACTTATTTTCTGGTCCTCAAATCTCAGACCCGAATTTTAATTTTGTTTTAAAAATTATTTGTCATTTCAAATCTAAAAACTAAATGCGCGCAAAGCGCGTGATTCATGATGATAGTGCCACCAAATTATTAAATCGTGAAGAAATACATTGATAATGTTGAATTAATTCTTCCTATTATAGTTCAAGAACTTGAAAAGAAAAATCCTATTTCTTCGTAAAAAATAGAAAAATTTTAACAAAAAATAATGAATGTTGCTAAATGATATCTTAATGTAGTATAGATACATGATGGGGAATCTTTGCAGCTTATCCATTTATTTCAATACAAAATTTCGCGGGAAGAGCTTTTTTCAAATTGATACATATGATCAATTTTATGAATGTCAGCTATCACATCACATCTTCTCTTATTAATATCAACAGGTACTATCACTGTTATTTATTTACAGTAAATCTTGTTTGAAAAAAATATAAATGGTATTTCAGAAAATACTAGAACTTCAAAATCCAAATTTTGGAATGCATTGTGATTTTGGAACATACTCATCATGCTGGTTCTTTAGATGATTTTACACTACCAGGATCTTCTGAAGATGCATCATCCATTTGTTGAAAAAATCGAAAAGCGTTATCACTTTTCAAGAAAAGCTTCTTTTAAACTATTCTAATCTACATAAAAAAGAGAAAATACCGTTCCTAGGAATTGGAAAGGATCACCATAAGTACACGTGCAACAACAAAAGGATTAGTAACCCTTATCTGTACCTAAGAGCCAATCACCAGGGAACCTCCTGTACTCGACGACGAAGTAGAGCAGCGGACATCCCCCATCTTGCCAGGAGGCCAGCTCCAGAGTGACGGAAGTCAAATTAGCCCTCACCAGATGTTGCTTTGATGGTGGAACCGGTTTGTTTCCTTTCGTCCTCGCATTTTCAATCTCACTTGCACTGCCACTCCCAATCCGATTGAAGGCTGCTAGGGTGAATTGGTACCTGGTACCACATTGTAGGCTTTCCAGAAGATGAGTATTGGCCCTTCGATCCAGCATGACCTCTTCCCATTCTGCAAACTCCCTTCGGTAAGCCAACAGGAATCCTTTAATAGGTGATCCCCCGTTATCTCCCTGTTTCCATTGAAGTTGAACTGCATCGTTCGTCGTGCCCGTTGCCAGAAGGGTGGGTGGCGTTGGTGGAACTATGCGAAAAGTTTACCAATTAGAACTTGCGAGTTGAACGACAAAACAGGGTCGAATCGAACAGTACTTTGTCGAGTCCGCGGAGCACACAGAAAGATTATGCAACGTGACTCGCGTACTTTCTTCCATTTTTCTTCCTCATTCTTCGGAAGGCTATTGGAACTTTAAAAGAGTCGAGATACATCTCAATTGCCCAAGGACATGTACCCACTCGATGTGTAGCTTCACAACTTCCAAGGAAACATTTCGAATTGAAAAACTTCCTTTTGGGGTGGAGGGAAAGTTTTTCATTAAGATTGAGATCGAGTCTTTCTTATTATTAGGTGCCCTCTTGACTTTCCAAACAAAAGGGTATAAAGTTCTCAAAGCTCAGATTCTTCAATCAACTGGAACATCCGCTTTAATATTAGAGATTTGAATGGACTATAGAAAGGTTTTAGAAGAGGGGTTATTTGATACCTTAATGTTAAGAGAACCTCTCGGAGTGTTCGTCTAAAACGACAAGCATGACGTTGGTCGTCTAAAAGAACCTTTTTTTTTTATTTGGCCCCTCGTTTCAGTACGCACATGAAGCAAACATCAAGCAGGTTTAGTAATAAATAATCTGGTTTAGTATATCATTTAGAATTGTTAAGAATACTTTTGAATTCTCTTAGCTTCGTTGAAATCTTCTGAATTCTTCTGAATTCTTCTGAATTCTTCTGAATTCTTCTGAATTCCCCGGAATCCCCTGAATCTTTTTAACTAATTCAAGTCTTTCAATTTCATCGATTTTTTCAATTTTCTGTATTCTCTGAACTCCTTGAATTATTTTAATTTCTTGAATTCCTTGAATTCCCTAAATGCTCTGAAGTTCTCTAAATTTCCTGAAATATTCTAATTCTCGCACTTTCATTAAGTACTTGAATATTCTAAATTACCTGCATTCCTTGATGATTCTAAATTCTTTGAATTCCTGGAATATTCTGAATTCCTGAATTCCTAACAAAATCTGAATTTTCTGAAATCCTTGAATATTCTGAATTCTCTATATTCCTTGAAATTTTTTAATACTTTAAAATCCCTAAAAATCACCGAAATCCTTTAATTCTCTGGATTCCCTAAATGTTCCCAAATCCCTGAAATTCTCTAAATTCCATGAAATCCGTGAATTCCTCAGATATTCTGAATTTCTTGAATATTCCATTCCTTTAACGCTCAGAGATAATCTAAAACTCATGATATTCTCTGTATTACCTGAATTCTTTGCATTATTTGGATATTTGCATTTCTTAAAGCTCTGAATCTTCACAGATTTTCTGAATTCCTTGTATTCTCCGAATTCCTTGAATTCTATGAATTTCCTGAATTATTTAAATTACTAAATTACCAAGATTACTTGAATTCCTTGAAATCCATGAACTTTTGAATTTCTTGAATTCCCTAAATTCGATGAACTCCTTGAATTCCTTAAATTCAATGAACTCCTTGAAATTCTCTAAATGCTCTAAAATCCTTCAAATCCTCTGAATTGCCTGAAATATTTTTATATTCTGCGAATGTTATGAATTCCTTAAATATTCGGAATTCTCTCAATTTCTAAAGATCTCTGAATTCCTAGAATTCCCTAAATTCTTAAAAATCCTTGAATTGTCTGAATTCCATGACTTCTCTGAATTCCTTAAAGTATCTGAATCTTATGAATTGTCTAAATTTGGTGGATTCTCTGAATTCTTTGAATTTTCTGAATTCCTTGAAATCCTTCAATATTTTGAGTTCCTTGAATTCTCTGAATTCCATGACTTCTGTGAATTTCTTGAATTCAATAAATTCCGCACCTCCTGCGAATTCACTGAATTTCTTGAATTCACTGAATTTCTTGAATTCACTGAATTCGCTGAATTCCTTGAATTCAATGAATTTCGTGACTTCTGTGAATTCCTTGAATTCACTCAATTCCGTGACTTCTGTGAATTCCATGAATTCCCTGAATTCATGAAATTCCTTGAATGCCTTGAATTCTTTGAATTCCTTGGAATGAAAAAAAAATTAAATAAATTAGAATTCCTTGACTTCTTTGAGTGCATTGAATTCTCCGAATGAATTTAATTCTTTGAATTCTTTGAATTCTGTAAATGAATTGAATTGCTTGAATTCATTGAATTCCTTGGATTCTTTGAATTCATTGAATTCCTTGAATTCCTGAAAATGTATGAATCGCGTACAATCCTTGAATTCTCTGAATTCCTTGAATATTTTGAATTTACAGAATTCTTTAAATGTTGTAAATTCCTGAAATTCTTTGAATTTCTTGAATTCCCTATTGCTATACAATTCCTGAAATTCTCTGAATTACCTAAATTCTATCAATTTTTAGAGTTCTCTGAATGACGTTAAGTCTTTCAAATCTTAGGGTTCTCTGAATTCCTCGTATTCCTGGAATTCTTTGAATTCCTTAAAGTCCACTAATTCCTTGAATACTTTAATTTTCTGAATCCCTTGGAATCATTCAATTCTCTGAATTCCTGAAAATCTATGAATTTCGGAATCCTCTGAAAGTCCTGAATTTCATCAATTCCCTGAATTCGCTGAAATCCTTAAAAATCTCTCAATCCGGGAATATTCAGTATTTTCTGAATTCCGTAAAATTTCTGACTTCCTTGAATTCTTTACACTTTCTGAATTTCTTGAATATTCCGAATTCCTGAAATACCTTGAATTCTTTGAATTTCCTGAATTACTTGAATATTCTGTATTCCTGGAATTCTCTTCATTTCCTTAAATATTTGAATTTCTTGAATTCCATGAATTCTCCGAATTCCCTGAAATCCCTTGAATTCCCTGAATTCGTTGAGTTCTTTGAATTCCCTGAATTTCCTGAAATCCTTTGATTTCCCGGAATTCGTTGAATTCTTTGAATTCCCTTAATTCTCTGAATTCCTTGAATTCTCTGAATTCTTGGAATTCACTCAATTCTATGAATCCCTTGACTTCTTTGAATTAATTGAATTCTTTGAATTCCTTGAAATGTCTGAATTGCATAAAATCCTTGAATTCTCTGAATTCTTTCAATATTGTGGATTCCTAAATAGATGGAATTCTTTGAATTTCTTGAATTCCCTAATACTATAAAATCCCTGAAATTCTCTGAATTACCTAAACTCTTTAAATTTTGAGATTTATCTGAATTACCTGCAGTCTTTGAATTCTCAGAATTCTCGTGTTCCCTGAATTATTTCAATGCCTCAGAGTCGATTAATTTCTTACATTCTTGAATTCCCTGAATTCCCCGAAATCATTGAATTCTCTGAATTCCTGAAAATCTATTAATTCCGGAATTCTCTGAAAGTCATGAGTTTAATTAATTCCCTGAATTCCCTGAAATCCTTCATTATTCCTTAATCCGGGAATATTCAGTATTTTCTGTATTCCTGAAAATTTCTGACTTCCTTGAATTCTTTACACTTTCTGAATTTCTTGAATATTCCGAATTCCTGAAATGCATTGAATTCTTCGAATCTCCTGAATTACTTGAATATTCTGTATTCCTGGAATTCTCTAAATTTCCTGAAATATTTAAATATCTTAAATTCCCAGAATATTGATAATTCTATGAATTCCTGAAAATCTCTTAATTCTTTGAAATCCCTGAAATCCTTTAAAATCTCTTAATCCGGGAATATTCAGTATTTTCTGAATTCCTGAAAATTTCTGACTTCCTTGAATTCTTTACACTTTCTGAATTTCTTGAATACTCCGAATCCCTGAAATACCTTGAATTCTTTGCATTCCCTGAATTACTTTAATATTCTGTGTTCCTGGAATTCTCTTCATTTCCTTAAATATTTGAATTTCTTGAATTCCTAGAATTTCCTGAATTCCCTGAAATCCCTTGAATTCGCTGAATTCCCTGAAATCGTTTCACTCCCTGAATTCTTTGAATTCCCTGAATTTCTTAAATTCCCTGAATTCTCTGAAATCCCTTGAATTCCCTAAATTCGTTGAATTCTTTGAATTCCCTGAATTCCCTGAAATCCCTTGAATTCTTTGAAAACCCTGAATTCGTTGAATTCCCTGAATTCGTCGAATTACCTGAATTATTTGTATTCCATGAATTCTTTGAATTTCCTGAATTCTTTGCATTACGTGAATTTTTTTAATTCCCTGAATTCTTTGAAATTCTCTGAATTCTTTGAATTCTCTGAACTCCTTGAGTTCTCTGAATTCTTGGAATTCACTCAATTCTATGAACCCCTTGACTTCTTTGAATTCATTGAATTCTTCGAATCTCCTGAATTACTTGAATATTCTGTATTCCTGGAATTCTCTAAATTTCCTGAAATATTTAAATATCTTGAATATTGATGATTCTTTGAATTCCTGAAAATCTCTTAATTCTTCGAATTCCCCGAAATCCTTTAAGATCTCTTAATCCGGGAATATTCAGTATTTTCTGAATTCCTGAAAATTTCTGACTTCCATGAATTCTTTACACTTTCTGAATTTCTTGAATACTCCGAATTTCAGAAATACCTTGAATTCTTCGCATTCCCTGAATTACTTTAATATTCTGTGTTCCTGGAATTCTCTTCATTTCCTTAAATATTTGAATTTCTTGAATTCCTAGAATTTCCTGAATTCCCTGAAATCCCTTGAATTCGTTGAATTCCCTGAAATCGTTTCACTCCCTGAATTCTTTGAATTCCCTGAATTTCTTGAATCTCCCGAATTCTTTGAATTTCCTGAATTCTTTGCATTCCCTGCATTTTTTTAATTCTCTGAATTCTTTGAATTCCTAGAATTCCCTAATACTGTAAAATCCCTGAAATTCTCTGAATTACCTAAATTCTTTAAATTTTCAGATTTATCTGAATTATCTAAAGTCTTTGAAATATTAGAATTATCTGAACTTCTCGTGTTCCCTGGATTCTTTCAATTCCTCAGAGTCCATTAATTTCATAAATTCTTGAATTCCCCGAAATCATTGAATTCTCTGAATTCCTGAAAATCTATGAATTCCGGAATTCTCTGAAAGTCCTGAATTTAATTAATTCTCTGAAATCCCTGAAATCCTTTATTATCCCTCAATCCGGAAATATTCAGTATTTTCTGAATACCTGAAAATTTCTGACTTCCTTGAATTCTTTACACTTTCTGAATTTCTTGAATATTCCGAATTCCTGAAATGCATTGAATTCTTCGAATCTCCTGAAGTACTTGAATATTCTGTATTCCTGGAACTCTCTTCATTTCCTGAAATATTTGAATATCTTGAATTCCCAGAATATTGAAAATTCTATGAATTCCTGAAAATCTCTTAATTCTTTGAATTCTCTGAAATCCTGGTATATATTTTGAATTTTCTAAAATTCTTTGAATTCTCGGAATTCCCCGAATACCTTGAATATTCTGAAGCCCGGAAATTCCTTAAATTCGTTAAAGTTCCTGAATTCTTGGAATTCTCTGCATTACTTTTATTCTCTAAATTCTCTAAGTATTCTTAATTCTCTAAAATCCCTGAAATCCTCTAATTGTTCTGCATTTCTCTGAATTTTTTGCATTATTTCAAAGTCTACGATAATTTTAGGGAATTCAAAAGACTTTAAAATAATTCAAGGAATTCAGGCAATTTAGACGAATTCAGGAAATCTAGATAGTTCAAAGAATTCAAAGGAATTCAGATAGAATGAGGGAATTTGAAAGAATTTTGAAGATTTCAAGAAAGTTAAAGAAGTAAAAAGGATTTTCAATATTTTGAATGCATTTCCAACAATTTGAAAGAGTGATAGAAAAAAAATAGAATTTGAAGAATTCGAAAGAATTCAAATGAATTTAATGCATTTAGATGTCCTATGGCAGGGTGGTCATTTTAGACACACACTCACTCGAGAGGATCTTTTAACAATGAGGTATCGAAATTCTCTTCCCATATATTTTTAGACTCAATTTAACGATATAGAATAAATAAGCAGGCCTAAACCGATTTGTGTCAATAATTTATGTAAATGGAGGTCTATGTCAAATATTTAACATATTCCATCGAATTTACGATGATTGTATCCACAATGTTTATATTTGTACTAAACCGCTGTACTGGAAATGACAAGTTTGCTGATCATGCAATTAATTAAGCGCTTGTTGACATGAGCTATATTGATCAAAATTTTCATGCGATGTCTTCTGATATTATGACCTATGATATTGCGAAATAGGAAATTATAATTTAATTCTGATTTTTTTAGGGTAACATACCTTGTACGTGCAAAGTGTAAATGATCTCGTCAGACCCGAGCGAATTCCTCGCGTCACAAGAATAGTTTCCCTCCTGAGTCCTTTGAACGTTGCGCAATATTAAAGTATTATCTAGACCGATATCGAGCCTGAAATATTTTAATAACTTTTAATAAATTACTTTCCAAAAATAATTAATTTTGAATCTAGAGGCAAAAAACAAAAAGACGAATTTTCAACAAAACAATAGAATTTTTGATAAAATCATGACTTGTTAACAAAATCGTTGAATTTTCAGCCTACAAATATGAGTTTT
The DNA here is from genome assembly GCA_932178445.1 of Andricus quercusramuli. Lineage (NCBI taxonomy): Eukaryota > Metazoa > Arthropoda > Insecta > Hymenoptera > Cynipidae > Andricus > Andricus quercusramuli. The sequence continues at coordinate 117,464 of CAKNXH010002026.1, read as the reverse complement.
CAAAATAAACGTTAATAATAATAAATAATTTTTTATGAGGGACCCTTCAAAAACTGCGTCAATTTTGAAAACTTTTTCCTACCCTTCCCCTTCTTCGTCACAAATCATTAACCCACCAGGTTACAAGTAAACCCCCCCCCCCCCCATTGAATAAAAATTTTTTCTTGGAAAAATATTACATTTTTAGCAAAATAGTTGAATTTGCAACCAAAAATAATTACTTTTCTACCGAGAAAGACGATTTTTCAAATAAATAATTAAGTTTTTAACAACAGAAAGATTATTTTCACACCAAACAGTTGCATTTACAACCAAATATTTAAGCTTACAAGCCACAGAGAGGAGTTTACAACAAAATAGTTGAATTTTCAATCTACACAGATGAGATTTTAACCGAATGGACGAATTATTAAATAAAAAATATTAAAGTTCGACCAGAAAAAGTTAGATTTTTAAACAAATTTTCAAACAAATAGTTGCATTTTTAACAAACAAATTTAATTATATAACAAACGTTTGTATTTACAACAAAATAGTTCCACTGTCAAGTGAAAGGGACGAATTTTTAACAAAATAGTTTAATTTGTATCAAAGAAGTTCAATCTTGAATCAACTAGTTGAATTTTCAAACAAGAAAGATTAATTTTGAACCAAAAGAGTTGAATTTTCAACGAAAGATTTGAACTTTCAAACCAAGTGGACGAATTTTGCAACAAAAAGGTTAAAACTCAACAAAAAAAGTTGCATTCTTTAATTAAATAGTTGCATTCTTTAATATTAAATAGTTGAATCTTCAAGTCACAAGAAAATTTTTTTTCAGGAGACAGTTAAATTTTCGACCAAGAAAAATAAATTTTCAATCAAGAACTTTTCTACCAAGAAAGATGATTTTTCAATCCAGAGGGACAAATTTTCTATCGTTGAATTTTGAGCCTACGAAGATGAACTTTCGACCAAATAGTTAAATTAAAAAAAAAAAATGATCTAACAGACGTTTGGATTTAAAACAAAATAATTCGAATTTCAAGCGAAAGGGATGAATCTTCAACAAAATAGTTGAATTTTTATCAAAAAAGTTCAACTTTCAAAAAAGAATTCGAATTTTCAACAGAGAATTTTAATTTTCTACCAAAAAAGATGAATTTTCAATGAAAGAGTAGAACTTTCAAACCAAATGGACGAATTTTGAAACAAAAATGTTAAAACTCAAAAAGAAAAAGTTAAACTTTTTAATTAAATAGTTGAATCTTCAAGCCACAAAGACAAATCTTTTAGAAGACAGGTAGATTATCAACCAAGAAAAATGAATATTCAACCAGGAACTTTTCTACCAAAAAAATTATTCCAATAAAAAGATATGAATTATAAAAAAAAGTAATATTATAAAAAATATCTACCCAAAGAGATGAATTTCCAATCTAGAAAAATTTGTCATTCAAGAAAGAAAAAAAATCTCAAGCAAATTGTTGAATTTTCAAGAAAAATTATCATTTTCATCCAAATAGTTGAATATTCTACCAAAACAGCACAATATCCAGCCTGGAAAGATGAATGTTCAACAAAAAAAAAATTGAATTTTCGAATTAAAAATATGAATTTTCAATGAAAAATGTTAATTTTGAACCAAATAGTTGGATTTTGCACAAAAAACGATCATTTTTCAAATAGAAATACAATTACTGAATTTGCAGTTCAAGAAATTAGTTTTCAACCAGGAAAAAGAAAAACGAATTTTCAGCAAAATGGTTAAATTTTATACCAAAATGATGTAACACCAAGAAATAAAATTTATTAATAACATAGTAGTTCAAGTTTACAACGAGTAGTTGAATTTGCAATAAAAAATGATCAATTTTCTATCAAAAATAGAATAGTTAAATTTTCAGTTGAAAAAATTAATTTTTAACCAGAAATGGAAACAAATTTGTAAAAAAATACTTCAATCTTCAAGCAAATAATAAAATTATTAACCAAAAGAACTTAATTCTGTACCAAAAATATGCTAGTAGACTTTTCAATTAAAATTAATTAACTCTCAAGGAAAAATAGTTGGATTTTTGAATTGGATTCCATTAATTCAGTTTGCATTCGAATTTAAACCAAAAATGGAATAGATTTTCCTGTGGAAAAAATTAATTTCTAATCAGAATAGAGAAAAAATTTTCATCAAAATAGTTCAGTCTCAAATCTATAAAATTGATTTGTGACAAAGTAGATCAACTTTCAGCCAAATAGTTGAATTTTCAACGAAAAAAGATAAATTTACAATGATAAATTTATTAGTTGAATTTTTAACTTAGAAAGATCAATTTTCAAACAAAAATGGATTAATTAAATTTTCCGTTAAAGAAACTGATTTTCATCCAACAAAATCAAATTTTCAACCAAATTCTTAAATTGTAAATCAAACAGTACAATTCTTAACCAAAAGAAATTAATTCTAAATCAAAAATATAATAGCAGATTTTGCAATTAAAAAGAAATAAGTTTCACCGAAAAATTGTGGGATTTTTTTTGTTGGGTTCTATTAATTCAGTTCACATTTGATAGAAGAATAAGAAAAAGGTGAAGTTTTCTGAAAACAGAGGAAAAAGAAGCATTCTTTGAAAAATGAAATCATTAATTTTAATTTTTTTAGCAAATCAAAAAATTGTTAATCGACTTTATATTTTCCACGTGTGATTCTGCATTAATCCTTCCTTGTACACGTCACAAATCGTAAAAAAAAAAATAAATTTTGACGCCCCGACCCAGTGAGACGCAGTTTTTGAACGGACCTTAATAATTAATTATTAATAATCCTACTTAAAGAATAATATAGATTGTTTTCATCATAATAAGTCAATAAATAAAAACAAAAATTGAGATTTATTTAAAAGTAATGGAACACTTAATAACAAAGGCGTCTAATTTACCTTTGTTGCTGTTTCTGCAATCTCAAATCTCCCAAACGCCAATCAACAATAGGCCTTGGATTGCCAACTGTATGACAAGCTAAATTCACGTCCACTCTCCATGGTACTATGACGGGTACCCCAAAGGATATAATTGCAGCTGGAGCTGTTTGGTAAATCAATAATCATTAGAACGAATATTGTTTAAAAGTATTTTGAAAAATAAGGAAGAATTTAAGGGTCATTATCAACAAGTTGTAAGATACCAGGTCTTTTATCCATTTTCATGATTTGATAGTTTGTTTTAAACACTAGGATGAACTATTTTCATCGAAGTAGTATTCAGCGATGTTTCTAAAGACTTGCTTTTATTTAAAAATGAGAAATAAAAAAAATAGCTCAAATTTCCACTCAGTAACATGTCCTTAAATACAAATTTGTACACAAAAGTTTGAAAATTGAGGGCAAAGGAATGATTTGTTGCGAATCATTTGTAAAATTGCTCAACTTCGAATGACAATTTTAGATAAACAATATTCATTTAATTATTATATTTTTTAATCTAGTTTAGTTTATTATTACACTTTCTCAAGAGTTCTTAGTATTTTTAAATGCGTTTTAAGAAAATGAAACAGTCTCAGATTTGAACTAATCCACTTGAACCAACAGGAAACGCAAATAGGGTAGATGAGGGTAAGTTGGCGCACCCTTACTAACAAAAAAGTATAATAGATTGGCTCCCAAAAATAATAATTCTATGGTCTGAATTATTTCTTATATAATATGTAATTGATGAAATTATTCATGATCATTCGATTAAATAAAATTTTATTACAAATTTATTCATAGGATTTTTTAAGTAACAACAAAAGTGGCAGGTAATTTGGTGCAAGAATATTACTTCAGAAAACCTAACATTAACCTATTTTGTTTATTTTTACATTCTCATCCTATAATAAGAAGGTATTATATTTGTGTAAAATTTGAGCCCCCCCCCCCCCCCCGTTTTTGTAACATGTCCACGTTTTGAGACCGCCTGAACCCAAAAAACAGGTTTTTACAAAATGTCTGTCTGTTAGTCTGTTTGTCTGTAGATTTTTAGTTTGTTAGCACGATAACTTTGAACAGAATCAACCTATTGGATTGGGCTTTGGCATACTCTTTGAGTGTCCTAAAATGAGGGTCAAATTCGTTAGCCAGCCATTTTTGATAAAAATTTAAAAAGTGAGCACATTTTGAAAATTTTTGAGAACTCTTTTTTTGATATCTGAAAATTCTATGGACGGATATTAATATTGCTTAAAAAGACGAACAAAACATTCCAATGACTTTTTTTGAGGTAAGAAAAATTACCGGAGTTATAGCATTTACAAAATTCCAAAAACAATCGAAAATGAAAATTTTAAGATAAAAAACGCACTATATGAAAAAAGCCAGGAGAAGAAAAATTTTTCTTTTTGAACACCCTACTATATTTTTATTAGATTTTTTTTTATTTTCTTGAAAAATAAAAAAAAAATAAAATTTTTATCGCACAGCAAAATAATGAAAAATCGAAAATTCCATTTTGCAATCAAACTATACAAGACACGAAAAAAAATAAAACTAAAATTGCAAAATAAGGAAAGATATAAATTTGTTAACAATCACATTTTGATAAGACGCGTAGTTTTTGTTTCATTTGTAAAAAACTGTTTTAAGAATACTATAAATTAAATTCGTGGACAGACGATACAAATCAGAAAAAAATTAATAGATATTATAATGTTTTCCGGGTTGCATTTCTTTCCTCTAAACATAATCTTCGTTTTGAAATTTATCTATAATACAAATATGATTATTGATCTCTAGAATTGTTATTTTCGTTGCATTTTGGGTATAAAAGATTAAAAAAAAAATGTAGTCGGTTTTTAATGTTCCATTTTTAAAAGAGCTCATGGTTTAAATTTGCCAACTTTTTGCCAACGGCCCATAAATTGAAAATAATTTATTACTAATTCATTTATACTCTTCTTTTTTCCTAAAATGACATTGTCATGAATTTTTCATTTTGGCAGCAAAATGGCTCCCGATTTATGCAGAATTAAAAAAATATATATATAATTTTGTATTTCAACCTCTATAGCTTTTGACCTAAATGAGATATTCATCGTTTTTTTTTCGTGATTATGATAGCGTTTATCATCTTTCTATATCTACTGGAAAATACTCAAAGTCGATTCTCTGCAGAAGAATTTTGCAGTTCATAAAATCGATTTGAAGTGGAACCGAGTGGATGTGGGAAGAGGGGAAGTAGTAGAAATAAGAGGAAGAGAAGTAGGCGAAATGAGGAGAGAAAAAAAAATGAGAAGTAAGGGGAGGAGATGTGAGAGGAAGTGAGGTGATGAGAATAGGGGGATCGAGAGGAAGCTAGGGGGAGTAAGTAAGGAAAGTAAGAGGAGGGGACACAGGGCTTGGAGGATATGAAAGGTAGGGAAAGTATCAGAAGTGACAGAAGTGAAGTTAGTGAATGTGTGGCGAGCAAAAGCAGGGGAAATTAGGGTAAGGCGTGAAAGGAGTAAGGGAAATGATCGGGGAAATTGGAGAATTTTTTGTTATGAAATCGAATCGATGTGGAAGTGTAATCGAGGGAAGTAAAGCAATGTGAAAGTAGGAGAAAGTGAGAAGAGGGGTAATAGAGGCAACCAGGCGATCGAAGAGAAAGTAGTCGAAGTGAAAGGAGAAGAGGTAGATGAAGTTAAGGGAGGGAAAGCATTAGGAATGACGGAAGGAAAATTGAGAAGGAAGGACGTAGGGGAATTTAGGGGTGAGAAAATAAGGAAAATAAGAGAAGGCAAAGTATAAGGAAGTGAGGAGTGAGGAAGTGAGAGGGAGGGTAATGATTTTATCGAGGGACGGTGACGGCAGAGGAAGTAGGGGATGTTAGGGGAGGAAAGGTATTAGAAATGGGGGGAGACGAAGTCATTGAAAAGTACGTAGGGGTATTTAGGGATGGGAAAATAAGGACAGTGAAAGAAGGGAAAGTGTGAGGAAGTGAGGAGTCAGAAAGTGAGTAGAAGGGCAATACTGTTACCAGAGGAAAGCAACGACAGGGGAAGTGAGGGGAGGGAAATTTCAAGATAAGTGAAGTACCGTAGTAGAGTAAGGTGGCTGGATTAGGAGAAGTGAGAGGGAAAGCTAGAGATTTTTTTCTTCAAAGAATTGAATTGAAGCGGAAGTGTAATCGAGTGGAAGTGAGAGATGGCGAAGTAGGAGGAAGTGAGGGAGGGGTTGTGGAAGGTGGAGTGACCAAAGTAAGGGGAGCGGATGTTCAGGACGCGAAGGGAGGGAAAGAATGAAAAGTGAAGGAAGAAGAAGCGAGAGAACGTGAAGTAAAGAACATGGGGATAGAGGGAAAGATGAGGAGGGGAAGTAAGGGAGTGAGAGGAGGGGACGTAAGGAAATTCAGAGCAGGGGAATTAGGGAGCGTCAGGGGAGCGGAAGTAAGAGGAAGTAAGGAGTGAGTATGTGTGGCGAGGGGTGATATGTTATGCAGGGTGTAGTGATGGATGGGCAAGTAGGGTAAGTAAGGGAAGGGAAAATAGGGGTATCGGGGGAGACCAACGGGAGGGGAAGTTGAGGTTGTAAGGGAAGGAGGCGTAGGAGAATTGAGGGAATGAGAATTAGGTGAAGTATCGGAAGTGAGAGGAGTGAAAGTAGCGGAAGTCAGGGGAGGGAAAGTAGGGAGAGTGAGGGAAGTGAAATGAGTAGAGGGAGTTAGGATTATGATGAAATTGGAATTACGGGAAAGTCATGGGTGGAGTTCTAGAGAAGTGAGGGTGAGTAAGGGAGGGCACTTTGAGGAAGACTGGCGAGGGGTAGTCAGGGAGGTGATGATATGGTAAGAGATGAGGATGAAGTAGGGAAAGTAAATTGGAAGGGCGATTAAGGAGAGATAGGAATTAAGGGGGAATTGTGACAAGGGGAATCACAAGAGAAGAGGGGCATTAGGCGCAAGGAGGGGGAGATTTGAACGACTTAATTAACTTCCTAATAGGCTACGAAGCCCTTCTTTGCAGGCGCACGGTCTACGGCACCAACTTTGACTAATTTTCAATATTATCATTTCACTGTTGAATAGATTTTTGGTGAAATATATTTAGTGCCATTTTATAAAAAAAAAATACTGAACCCCTATCATTTTTATTATTTCGTATTCCTTTGGGAAGCGTTATTATTTGAAGTAATGGGAAAGAAATTAGGATTGAAGAACCTCCTCAAAGAGAAAGAGAGAAGGTTTGAAATAGTGAAAATTCCGGAAGGAGGTAAGAGGAGAGGATAAAATATGATTTCCAGAGTAAGTAGAGGACGTGATACTAACTTGTGGTACTCGGCTTGAATTTGATGACCGGGGTTGTAGGTCCTTGTCCCACTTTGGTGGAGGCAGTAACCCAAGCTTCGTAGGATTCACGTAGCTTGAGCCCCACCGCATCATAGTGCAAGTTCTGCGCTTGCAGAGAGTCTTTAATGATCTTTACTTCTTGGCCCTGATCCAGCACACGAATGAAAACGGTATATTTTGTGAGAACTCCATTCGGCCGTCGAGGAGGAAGCCAGGATATCACCACTGCATCTTCTGCACTAGCCACGGCCTTCACCCTTTCCGGCGCGCCAGGAACTTAGTGGAATCAAAAATTAAAGTGCATTCACTCCCAGCCTAATTTATTATAGTTTCTACGTTAAACATGACCCTTTTCAAGCAATCATAAATTCACATTTACCGCTGGAGAAATTTATCAATAAGATTCATATATTTTGAATTTTTCTCAATTCGGGATTTTTTTCTAATCCCTTTTTTATATAATCTACAGGAAATGACTTTTATGGGTCCCCAAAGAAAACCCCATGAGTGAAAAATGTGAAATTTACGTAATAGTGCAGTTTATTGACGCTTTTTAAAAGTTTTTTTTACGTAAATAATCATTGATCAGTGAGTTAAGAATACCCAGTCATTTATTAACTCATATTCAATTGTTTAAACAATTTTAATTTGCTTAAACATTTAATAGTATTCTTCAAAAGCACAGTGAAACATAAAAATACGTCAATCTTTCGAAAAATAGCAACAAAAAAAATGTTCACAAAAAAATTCTCCAAGAAATTTTAATTTATTTAAACATCTACGAGTATTCGTCATAAACAAATTAGTACTTGAAAATATTAAAATTGGTCGAAAATTTAGTGACAAAATGTTTCTCCGACTTTTTTTAGGTACAATATATGCTTGAACAAATACGTATTATATAAATAATTGTAAAATCATTTAAACAAATTATTTTATTGTTATTATCGATTAAATAACTCATAATGTCTAGAAAATACGTTCATTTCGCGAGTTAGCTGAAAGAAACAAATATTTAAACAAATTAAAATTGTTTAAACAATTGAATATTAGTTTTAAAATGACTGGGTATTCTTAAATTACTGATCAATGATTATTTATGTGGGAAAAACTTTTAAAAAACGTCCATAAACCGCAATATTACGTAAAATTCACATTTGTCACTTATGGGGTTTTCTTTGGGGACCCATAAGAGTGGCTTAAAATTATTCAAAAAGATAAATTTTCAACCCTAAAGATTAATTTTCTACCAAAAAAGACTCATTTCCAACAAATTTAATGAATTTTCATCTAAAAAAAAAAATAAATTTTCAACCAAGATTAGGATAGTTCAAATGTCAGAAAAATAAATGTACAACCAAAAAAAACGAATTTTCAAAAAAATATATTTTTTTTTTCATGCAAAAAAAAAAGATTTTTTAACAAAATAATTTAATTTTTTAACTAAAAAAGCTAACTTTACAATCCAAAAATATAATATTTCAATTCGCAATTATAAAAGTAAATTAAAAGAAAAAACGAGTTTTCAGAAAAATTAAGTAATTAAGAATAAACGAATTTTCAACCGAAGAAATTATTTTTTAATTACAATAATGAATTTTCAACCAAAAATATGAAATTTTGTGCAAATGGTGGATTTTTCAATCTAAAAGAAGAATTTTCTATTAACGAAAAAAAAACAAATTTTCAATTAAAATTTTTTTTCAATTAAAGATATTAATTCTGAACAAAAAATAGAAGCGTTAAATTTTCTGCTACACAGATAACTTTTTAACGAGAAAGATCACATTTACATAGAAAAAAAATTTCAACCAAAAACAGAAGAATTAAATTTTCAGTTAAGACAATCAATTTTCAACAAAAAAAAATGAATTCGCAACAAAATAAGTCAATATCAAACTAAAAAAGATGAATTTACAAACCAAAAATATAATACATATTTCAATTTGCAGTTAGGTGAGAAAACTTAAAGAAAAAACGAGTTTTCAGCAGAATTAATTAATTTTCAACTAAAAATATAAATTTTTAACCGATAATGATATAGTTATATGTTCAGTTAAGAAATTGATTTTCAACTAAAAAGAAACGAATTTTCGACCAAAGACATTATTTTCTAATCACAATGATGAATTTTCAACCAAAAAAAAAGATGAATCTTCTATGAACAAAAAAAAACAAATTTTCAACTAAACAGTTATTTTTTCAATTCAAGAAATTAATTCTTAACAAAAAAATAGATAGTTAAATTTTCTACTAAACAGATCATTTTTTAACGAAAAAAAATACATTTCTATCAGAAACAGTAAATTTTCATAAAAATGTGATGATTTCAGACGGTAAAATAAATTCCCAAACAAAACGGAAAAAGAATTTTCAACCTAAGAAATTAATTTTCGACCAAAAAGATGAAATTTCAACTAATGTGAGTACTCTTTTACAAAAAAAAAGGATTTTCAACAAATAGTTAAACTTTCACTGGAAACAGATAAAATTTCAACTAAAAATAGAATAGTTACATTTTCAGTAAAAAAAAATTCAATAAAATTAAAGTTTCAACGAAACGTTGCAATTTTCAACCAAGAAGATTCAATGTCTATGAGAAAAGATAAATTTTCGTCACAAAAATGGAAGTTATATATCGAGTTTAAAAAATGAATTCTAAATGAGAAAAATCTCATTTTCAAGCAAAAAGATAAATCTTCAAATTTTCAACCAATTAGATGAATTTTCAACAACGTACATGAATTTTCAACCAAATATTTGAATTTTTAAAGGAATTTCCAACCAAATAGACAAATTTGTCGCCAAGAAGATTAAATATTCTCCCAAAAAATTCGAGTTTTGAATAAAATACAGGAATCTTAAACCAGATAATTGAGTTTTCAATTCAAGAAGATAAATTTTGAATCAAACATGAACGAGTTAAATTCTCAGTTGAAACAATTAATTCTCATCTAGAAAACATTATTGTCAACAAAATAATTGAATTTTTTACAAAAGAAGGAGGCTTCAATGTTATATTTCAACCACAAAAATGATTTTAATTTTATACCAAAAATAGTTGACTTCAATAAAAAGATGAATTTTCAACAAAGCAGCTTAAATCCCCAAACAAAACAGGTTAATTTTCAACAATAATAATAAAATTATCTTCAATTTTCATACAAGAAAAATTGACATGTTACAAAAACCAAAACCACTTGATATTTTTTGAAAAACTACTGTGGTTGAAAATCACTTTAAATAAAGGTGGAAAACATCTCCTAGGAGGGAGAATGTTTAAATTAATGTTAACGGTTTAATTACCATCTTTTATAGATTCAACCAAGGAAATCGACATTTTCACAAAACTAAAATCGTGGAAGATTTTTTTTATAGAGGAACTGAGGTGGAAAATCACTACAGAATAAGTGCAGAAAGCGTTCTCTGACATAAAAAATGTATGCTTTTTTTTAAGGGTCGTTTTATCATCCCTTAAAGATTTAAGTAAGGAAATCGAGATTTTTCGACAATAAAAACCTCGTGATATATTTTAATTATAAACCATTGAATTGGAAATTACTACACAATAAATGTGAGAAACATCGCAAAAAACGTGTATCAATTTATTCTTAGGGTTGTTTTTATCATCCCTTAAGATTCAAGCTGTTTAAACATCCTTTAAAGATTGAAGCAAGAAAATCGGGATTCTCCAACGATCAAAATCAAGCGAAGCTTTTTTTATTAAAATATTGGTGTCAAAAATTACTTTTAAAAAAAATAGGAAATATGTCCTAACAGGATAAAATTGTCTAAACTCATTTTGAGGGCTGTTTGAACATCCTTTATCGTTTTGAGTGAGGGAAAAACAAAAAAATTTGACCATCAAAACCAGAAAAATATCTTCTGAGTGCGCTATTTTGGTGAAAAATTATTTGAAAATAAGAGCAGTAAGGGTCCCTTATCAAGAAAAGTGTTCGAATTAATTTGAAGGAATGTTAAAACAACCCTTAAAATCAATTAAACTACTTTTTTCACTAAGGGATCATTCATAAAATTATTATCAGCGGTTTTTTGACACTAATTTTTCAATTAAAAAGTCTCCCGTGGTTTTATTTTTTTTTGAAATGTCGACTTCTTTAGTAAAATATTTGAGGGATGTTAAAACAACCACTAAAAAAAATTAAAACAATTTTCTTGTTAGAAGACACTGTACTATTTAAATGTAATGTCTCACCCCAATATTCTGAATAAAAGATATTTTTCAGGTTTTGAGTGTCAAAATTTGTTTTTTCCTTACTAAAAATAATAAGGGATGTTTGAACAACCCTAAAACTCTCGCTACTGAACGATATTTCCTACATTTATTTCAAAGTAATTTTCGACCCCAATAAATTATTTAAAAAATATTCCGTACTTCTGGTTTTTAGAAAATATTGGAGACATGTATTAAAAAATGTTGCACTTACACAATTTCTCAAAATTTGAAGTAAATTTTGTGAAGCCTTTTTTTCGAAAACAGGTCGTCATTGACAAACAAATAGTCAATAAATGGACTCTTAGTATGAGAAATTTATAAAATTTAATCAAAAATCAGAACTCTGATCATGTCATTCTGCGAGAGAAATATAGACTCTAAAAATAATGGTCTTCTAGAGAATAATATAAAACTGAAACGTGCCAATTTTGCAAAATGGTATTCATTTATGCACGCTCATGCACCCAATATTCCTGTATATACGATACCTACAAGTTACAAATTTCACTCTGCAATCTGCGCACTCAACGCTTTTTGGATTCCGTAAACAAACTACAAGGTTTGCGAGCGCATTTTGCAATGTTTCACTTTTAGTTAGGAACTAATTCTAAAAGCACATTTTTATAGAAGAACATAAAACGGTTTGCAATGAAAAATAAATAATTCAAAGTATGAATTCGAGTAATGCTTCCTATAGATATTACTAGAAACATTTTTTTTATTTATAAGTAAAAATCTTATATTTCGACTTCTCTCAGACTATACAGAATTGTACCATAACGTTTCGGAATCGGTCCAATTCCTTCATCAGAATACCTTCTACATTTTAGAGAATTTAAAAAGAATAGTTTGTAAGAAAATGTTAATATTTTTTCGGAATCAATTATAGATAAATATGGAGAAGAATGTATAAAAAAAGTGTAAAAAAGCTATTATAAGTTTGTAGGAATTTCACATTTTTAGAAAAAATATGTTTGATGATGAACTGTATGATGCAGAAACATGTTGATATTTGAATTTGATCAATTATCTAACATAATATTTATTATACTTATTTAAAAAATTAACAAACAAAAATTGTTATACTAATTTCTCAAGAAATTAATTCTCGAAAATATTTTATGGGCAGCCGTATTATCGAAGACTAGGTTTGAAAATTATTTAAATTTTGTTTTTAATAATTGAAAATAGTTTCACATATTTTTTTCTTCATACATTCTAGTCAGAAGGAAGTAGAATTCTAGTACTGGCGATGGGAGCGCGGACCAGCCACAAGCCGGGCCACTCCACCTCCACCGCTCAGCTTTTTTGATGCCCTCTGCCGTAATATTGGGCATAGTGGATGAAAAAAAAGTTTTCTTGATTTAAAATGGCCTCCCAAAAAGCTTCCATTTGGTAAAAATTGTGAATTTCAGTTGGAAATTTATTTATGAATTTGTTGAAAAAAGAAAAATTACATATTTCAAATAATTTAATTAATTATAAAATTATTGTGAAAAACTAATATTAAAATCAAAATTAAATTTGCATCAAAGCCGATTTAGCTATTTTACTATTTATATTAATTTATGATTATTAATTATTATTAATTATTATCAATTATTTTTTTATTTATCAAGAATGAAAATAATATTACTGATGATTCCATTTGAAATTGAAGAAAAAGTATTTTTATTGAAAAAATGTTGAAGCGTACGAAAAAGTGTATTTTAGCCATGCGTTTTTTAATTGAATTTTTTCTTAATAATGGCTTCTCATCAATTTTTTAAAAAATGGTTCAATTGTAATAATTGATGGTTTATTTTTTCGAAGACACTGTTCTCTGCAACTCTACTGTTTCCAATTTTGAGAGTAAATTTCTTTATAGCTAAAATCGCCTGAACAATTTTTTTGAAGAAATAGTTTTTTTAACAAATGATTATATTTAGCGATAATTTATTCATTTTTCAAATTGAAAACCTCATAAATTATTGAGGTTTGACCATTTTGAAACAATTGCTTGGATGCGACAGTATAAGAAAAAATTCAATTACAAAAACGATTGTTAAAATAATGATTCTTTAAAAGTAAAAAATTTTTTTTTCATAAAAAAGAATATTTTTTTCTTTCATGAAGGTAACTACAAATCACAGAATCATTCACCTATCAAATATGCTGTTTCTCAGTTTATCATTTTCTTTTAAAATCCGTTTGAAATTTGGAAAACATTTAAAATTAACAAAATGTCAGCAGTTTTTAAAAAATATTAAATGTCAATTTTCTCAAAAAACTCGTAATTTTATTTTTTGTCATTTTTTCGCTTATTTCAAAAATTTCTATAAAAAACCTTTACTCTTTAATAATATCTTGTATCGTTCACAAGAACAATTTTAAAAATTTAATTTTTGGAAACAAATTTTCGTGACAGGAAACATATTTTGGCCTTTATGAAACACACAGAATGTTTACATTATATAAGAAAAAAACGGAAAAAAAATATTGGATAAAATAAGAAAAAATGTTTTTCATAACATCAACTTTCCATGTTTTCAAAAATTGAATTTTTAAAATTTTCTCGTGATTTTTTAATTTCTTTTTTTGTTGAAAATGTACATTATCATGAGCGATATATGAAAAATCTATTTTTGTTTGTAATAAATATATATTTTAAAATTGATTCCAGAATACAAAATAAATAAAATATAATATTATCGACTTTAATCCTACAAAAAAAATCTTCTCTGCAATTACAAAGAAGATTCGAACTGTTAAAGCTAAACTTTTTTAATTTGAAATTGTAAAAACTGAACTGCAAATCGAAACACTTGAAGTGGACCTCTTTTGAATTTCAAACCTTTAAAATTAAAGCCTACATTTTTTAAAATTTAAACGCTTGATTCATAAATAATTGTTAAACTTTTATAAATTGTACAATCCAAAGATTTAAAAAATATAAAAATCCACGCTATCATTTTCAATTCTCTTAATCAATCGACAAATTTATATATTTTTAAAATTATATATTTTTAAGCAATTTTAAGTTGGAAACATTAAAAATTGAAAGATTAAATTTTTTTAAACTGAAAAAAATTTTAATTAAAAGTAAAATTATATTAATTTTGGGTCCTTAAAAATTAAACAAATTTTAATTGTTATTCATACGCAATACATTGTTTTGAAATCTATTTTAGATATTTTCTCGAAATTATTATTTGTATCAAAAATCATTTAAAATTTTTTCAGAAGTCCTAAGAAATTTTTGGTATTATCTTAAAATCTCTCAAAGTCCTTAAACAGCTTCAAAATTTTATTTCAGAATGTTAAAAAATCCTAATTTTTTCTAAAACTTTTATTATATCCTGGAAAATTAATAAAAAGAATTACTTGAAATGTCCCAAATTATTTTTTGACAATATTGTGGATGTCTTTTGGAATTTTTTTTAATATTCTGTTAAAATTATTTATTCAAAGGAAAAGTTATTTTAAATGTTCCTAAGAATCTTAAGAAAAACTTTTTTATTATCTTCAAACTTTTCAAATCCCTTAAAAAGCTTGAAAATTTTCTATTTGAAATCTTCAAAAATCTATGTTTTGTTTTGATCATTTTTTGGAATCTTTTCAAGTTCAAAGTTATGTTTGAATCTTCAAAACTTTTAATTATCTATTCAACTTACAGGAACTTTTCCTGAATAAATAATTGTTCAACTGTTATTTATAAAAAAAAAAACATTTGAAGATTAAATTTAACTTTCTGAAATTTCATTTGATTTATGATTGATCATTGTATATACGTAGTCGAACCTTGCTAAATATTAAAAAATTGTTCTTTTTCTCAATTAAAAATTTCCAAATTGGTTGGGGTAAAAATGGAATATCCGGATCTTTTGTTATTTAATTCTTTTGTTGAAAATGATGTTTTCTAGATGAGAAAAAATTGTTTTCATTGAAAATTCAACTCGTAAATGTTTGGTTCAAAATTTATCTTAAGTTGAAAATTCAAATCTGGTTTAAAATTCCTGTATTTTATTGAGAACTTGAATTTAGCGGGAGAATATTTAATCTTCCTGGTGACGAATTCGTCCTTTTGGTTGGAAATTCCTTTAAAAAATCAAATGTCTATTTGAAAATTTATTTACTTTGTTAAAAATTCATCTTATTGGATGAAGATTTGAAAATTTATCTTTTTGGTTAAAAATGAGATTTTCCTTATTTGGAATTCATTTTTTTAACTGCAAATATGACTTTAATTTTTTGTTGAAAATTTATCTTTTCTGATAGAAATTTAATCTTCTTGGTTGAGAATTATACTATTTCGTTGAAAATTTACTTTAATTTTATTGAAAATTATTTTTTTTTAACTGAAAAATTTAACTATTCTATTTTTAGTTGGGAATTTATCTGTTTTCGGTGAAAATTTAACCAATTGTTCAAAATGCGTCTTTTTTTGTACAAGAGTACTCTCATTAGCTGAAATTTCATCTTTTTTGTTAAAAATTAATTTCATCGGTTGAAAATTCGTTTATTTTTTTGTTTGGAAATTTATTTTACTGACTGCAAATTATCCTACTTCATTTTTGGTGGAAAATTTTTTTGTTTTGTTTAAAATGTATGTATTTGGTTGAAAATTAAATTTTTTTAGTTGAAGATTCATCATTTTTAGTTGAAAATTAACTTTAGCTACTACATTTTTGTTGGAAAATTTACTTTTTTTGATAAAAATGTAATCCTCATCGTTAAAAAATTATCTGTTTAGTAGGAAATTTAACAATTCTATTTTTTGTTAAGAATTAATTTCTTTCATTAAAAAAAATGTTTAGTTGAAAATTCGTTTTTTTTTATAGAAAATTCATCTTTTGGATTGACAAATCCACTATTTGAACAAAGATTTCATATTTTTGGTTGAAAATTCATCATAGTGATTGAAAAATAATTTCTTTAGTTGAAAATTCGTTTCTCTTCAGTTGAAAATTAATTTTTTAAACTGAAGATATAACTATTCCATTTTCGCTTGAAAATTTATATTTTTAGTTGAAAATTAATTTATTTTGCTGAAAACTCGTTTTTTTAAATTTACTTTTCTAACTGGAAATTGAAATATTATATTTTTTGTTTGTCTTTTTTGGCAGACAATTAATCTTTTGTATTGAAAATTCAACTCACTATTTGGTCGAACATTCATATTTTTGGTTGAAGATTCATCATTTCAGTTCAAAATTTATCTCTTTGGTTGAAAATTTATCTTGTTGATTTGAAAACAAAGAAAAAAGTGTTTTAAATATATTTAGAAACAGAATTCATTTCAATATATAGAATTCCTGAAAAAAAAACCAACAAGAATTCAACGATCAAATTTGGCCAAACACCACAAAATGCTCCTTTTGCAATTCCTAAAAAAAACAAAAGGAAACAATTTTTTTTATTTTGTTTTTTAGGAATTGCAAAAGGAGAATTTTGTGGTGTTTGTCCAAATTTGATCGTTGAATTCTTGTTGTTTTTTTTTCAGGAATTCTATATATTGAATTGATTGTTGGACGTTAAATGGGATTTTGAATTTGATTTTAGTCTGATTCAAAATTCTTGAATTTCAGAATTCATTTTGCATTGATATTATTAATCTTCTAGGTGTATGGTTGGTTTTATATCTAGAAGAATTTAGAACTTGGGATATTGTAGCAACCCTGAATAAGACACTGTTTAATGCGAATAATATGATTTCTAATACTTTGACTTCTTTCATCATTTAAATTTCGCGCCCTTTCCAATTTGGCGCGATGTACTTTCCCGCGAAATTCAAATAATGTCATTATTATTAATAATAGTAGAAAATAAAATTTTTAAAATCCGAATTCAAAATGCTCATCTATGCTCATTAAATTCTCAAAGCACATAAAGGTCGAGCATATTCTCGAGCATATTCTCATGCTTGTGAGAATTCCTTTGAGCACTTAGACTCTTTAGAACACTAGAGATGAATGGGGCTGGAAAAAATGAAAAAATGAAAAAAAATTTGTGGTGGTGTTCTTATAATCGTCAGACTGGCCATGAAATAAGAGTCTTTCTGACTATGTCGAAAAAATATTGGAAGGACCTTTCGACCATATAGAAGGACTGACTGGCTCTGTAAATTTTGACTTTCTAACTTTGACCATCCATTTTTCTCCGTGAGGAGCTTATTTTCTGCATAATCTGTATTTCACGAAGGTTCAATTCTTTTTCACTGATCTTGCCCTCTAGCATGCAAGAACAAGGGTCTGTTGGGGCCAAAGCTTCCAAAATGATATTAATGCATATTTGCCAAGCTCCCTTTGAAAACACACCCACACACACATGCACACATAAATCTCTAATTTGCAACTCACCAGTTTCTTCAGTGGTGCAGGAGACCGGAGTGCTGCTAACTCCATCACCAGCTCGTGTATATGCCAAAACTTGGACCGTGTAGTTGGTATACGGATTAAGGCCGTGAAGGACCGCGCTCAAGGCATGAGTGATTCTCGTTTCCGGTGATCCCTGCAACTCAGCCTCCGTCGCCCCGTTCGCCGCTTCGTACACCAGCTTGTACCCCTGAACCACCCCGTGAACTTTATCAGAGGGTGGTGGTTTCCAAGTGACCTGGATGTTCTGCCCGTTCAACGCTGCACAGGCCACGTTCTGCGGCGGCGAGCTTGGAACTACATCGTGTCAGTTAAGCGTCTTTTACCTTGTAAACCTGCCTAAGTGCGCTAGGGTCTAAGCCCCTAGCAAACACGGATTCACATCGCAAAATGTTTCACTTTCAAACTTTGGAACGCTCCGAGCTCTCGAAACTTGAAGATTGACAAGATCCAAGATCTGAGATCTGAGATCCAAGATCTAAGATCCAAGTTCCAAGTTTAGGGAGGATTACAACGTGTTTGTGAGGACAACTCCGGGCTTGAAATGTTGGATAGTATGGATTTTCAAGTGTTCTTTTTACAGAAATTATAAATTTTTCGAAAGGGAGGTATCTGAGGAGAGCAGAAGACAAATAACGGCGAGAACCGTTCGAAAATCTATTTTTCTTACTCACAATTCTGACATCACAGAAGCAGTCCAGCTATCAAATTCGTGCTACGATGCTCTGAAGTCCGAACCACACAATGCCGCTCGCGAAATCGGGGCGCAATAATTTCAAAGTTATAATTTCAAACTGGGTAAATTTATAAATTTACATACGATCATAAATTGGTTTATCTATAAAATTGGTGCATTCGCAGATGCTGTCTGCAAAAGCTATTTCAATATTTTGTAGTCAATTTTATTCACATTTTTTATTTTTATTTCTCAATTGAAAACTGCCTTATCTTTGGCTGAGACTCGAAACCTGGACTCGCGGTCGATAAGGAAGGGCGCCCCGATTTCGCGAGTGGCAACGTGTGGTTCGGACTTCAGAGCGTCGGAGCACGAATTTGACAGCTGGTCTGCATGCCGTGTTTGCTTTGCTGCTTACAAATATTAGTCTTAAGGTCTTCATATACACAGGACATCTCAATTTTGTACCCTTTTTTTTCTCCATTTCGCAACGTATGTCGCAAAATATCCTCCTAATGAAATATTATTATATAATTCTGTGTAGAATATGCATATTCTGCGAAGAAAATATTTTGTGTTGGGAAAATGTTGGACAGAATAATTTTCTGTATACTATTTTAAAAATATTTTCGGAATAAAATAATTACTATTTATTTCTGTGTAGAATATATTCAGCGGAGAAAATATTTTGTGTAGGGAAAATATAACGTTATTAAATTCTGTGTAGGAAATATTATCTGTAGAAAATATTCTGTGTAGGGAAAATATAACAGTATTAAATTCTGTGCCAAAAAATCCAATGTTCCAAGCGTGTCTGAATTTGTATTAAAAATTCGAATACAACATGCACAGCTCTATTTACAATCTGATATTTTTAAAGTATTTAAAATCAGCTCCAATCTTTATTTAAAAAAATGTCTTTAGTATATAAATTACGAAAATTGAAACGGAAAAAACCCTTCATTTTCTTGAAAACTGATGATATTTTTTGATCAAGTTAATTAAACAATTTGGTTTCATAT
>CAKNXH010002026.1:69742-97891 GCA_932178445.1 Andricus quercusramuli | reverse complement strand
TAATAAACTTTCTCGGAACCACATAACATTTTCTAATCAAACTTTTCAGTGTTGAATTCAAAACTGATTTATATCAAAGGTATATTGTCATTTTTTTAAAAATTGAGAATTCGATTTTTAAAACGTTTTTTGTCCACGTTCATATTAGAATTTGAAACCTAAGTTTTCGAAAAAATTCCCTACTTTTTGTATTGAAATATTAAGTTTTGATTAATACTTGAACTTCATAAATCTAAAGAAACACTTTTTGAAGGTAAAAACATAATTTACAGAAAAAATTTAATTTTTGAGTTGAAAGCTTTATTATTTCAGTTAAAAATTCATCTCTTTTGCTAGAAATTTCAGCTCTCTGTTAAAAAATCCTATTATTTTTAGTTCAAAGGCCATTCTTTTTGGTTGAAAAATCTGATATTATATCTTCGGTTAAAAATTCTTTTTCGTTTGGTCAAAAATTGGATTTTGTATTTGAAAATGTTATTATTTTGAAGAAAAATCGACACTTTTGTTAGAAATTCATTCTTTTTAGTTCGAAATTCGACTATTTTATTCTAAATTAATTTTTTAAATTCAACTATTTTGGAAGTAAATTCCACTGTTTGGTTGAAAATTAACTTTCAGGTTGACATTTTTATTTGCGGGTTGTTATCAAGCTTTTTTGCAGAAAACTCGCCTTTTTGACTTGAAAACTCAACAACTTGGTTGCAATTTTTTCTCTTTTTAAAAGTTCAAAGTTGAAAGGTTGAAAAGTCTACTGTTGTATTTTTGGTTTAAAATTTATCTTTTTCAGTTGATAATTTAATTATTTTGTGGAAAATTCAATAATTTACTTAAAAGTTATTCTTTTTGGTTGGAAATTAGACTATCTTTTACTAGCTTGAAAATTTAATAACTTGGTTAATTTTTTTTTTATAGAAAATTCTTCTTTTACGCTTGGGAATTCCACAATTTGGTAGAAATTTAATCTTTCTTTCAAATGCAACTTTTTCGTTGGAAATTAACTTATAGCTGAAAACTCGACTGGTTTATAGGAAATTGATTATTTATGTTTGAAAAATCCACAATTTGGTTGAAATGATTTTCTTTCTTGATTGCAACATCCTTCTTGGTTAAAAATTCGTCTCTTCAGTTTGGAAATTCATATATTTTGGTAGAAATTAAATTTTTTTAAATGAAACTTTCACGTTGCAAATTCATCTTTTTTTGTCGAAAATTAAACTACTTGGTTAGAAGTAGAACTATTTTTTTCTAATCTACTGTATTGATTAAACATTCATTATTTTATTTGAAAATTTGTCTCTTTGTTTGAAAATGTACCTGTTTTATTAATATTTGAATTTTTGGGTTAAAAAAAATCAACTGTTTTGTAGAAAATTAACCTTTTCGGCTTGAAAATTAAACAGTTTGTTTAGATTTTATTTTATTTCTTGAATGAAAAATCTTTTTTGGTCGAAAATTCATCTCTGGTTGAAACTTCAACTATTTTGTTGAGAATTCACATTTTTCATTGAAAATTGATCATATTATATAAATTCACATTTTTGGGTTGAAAACTCAACTGTCTTGTAGAAAATTATTTTTTTTTTGCTTGAACATTAAACAATTTAATTGAATTTTGTTTTATTTCAATTTTGTTGAAAATTAATTTATTCTATTAAAAATTCGTCTTTTTTGATACAAAATTGATTCTCTTGGTTAAAAATTTACCTTTTTTTGAAAATTCAACTATTTGGATAGAAATTTACTTTCATTTAATTTTATTTTACATCTTCTTTAAAAAATCTTTTTTTGAAAAAAATTCATCTCTGGTTAAAAATTCCACTACTACTACTTGTCTCAAAATAAACTTTTTTGTCGAAAAATCATCTCTGGATGAAAATTGAACTATTTTGTTGAAAATGCATCTATTCTGTTAATAATTCATCCTTTTTGGTAGGAAATTAATCTTCTTGGTTGAAAAATCACCTTTTTGGTTTGAAATTCAACCCTTTGGTTGGAAATTAACTGTTTCATTAAAAATTCATATTTTTTGTTGAAAAATTCAACTGCTTTGCAGAAAATTCGTCTTTTGGGCTCCAAGATTAAACAATTTGGTTGAATTTTATTTTACCTGTTGTCTAAGAAATCTTTTTCGATCGAAAATTCATCTCTGGTGGAAAATTCACCTACTTCGTTGAAGATTTATGTATTTTCTTGAAAATGTCCCTTTTTGGTTGAAAATTAATCCATTTGGTTAAAAATTAATTTTTTATGTTGAAAATAAAATATTTGTCCTTGAAATTGTAGTAGTACAAAAGGCTGATTTAGAGATGGTTTGAAAAAATGGAAAATTTTTTTTCAAATTGTGAATCTTCTACTTAGGGAAATCGTTTATTAAATGCAAACTAGGGAAGAAGGTTTACGGCTTTTTAAATATTTTATGAAGCGTTTACTTCCGGAAGAGTATTTATTTATTATTTACAACTGGAAGTTAGGGAAGCCTTGGCTAATATTTCCGAGGGTAATTTTAATTAATATTGAGCAGGTTTCTGAACTGTCTTTAAGTAGGATAATTAATTAATTAATTAATTAATTTATTTATTTATTTATTAACCCTTAGCGACTTTGAATTTTGTATAATTCTTTTGGTCGCCGGTATAACAGAAATTATCCAAAATAGGCTCAAATTGTTTGGAAGGCATGAGACTTGGTGCGTCCTTTCTTACAAGGAAAATTTTTAGGATTGACGAAAAAAATTCATGGTTTACATATAAAAATACTAAAAATCAAATTAACAAAACTGTAACTTAAATCGAAAAGTCAAATACGAATTTTTTGTACAAAAATTGAGTTTTTAACCAGAAAATAAGAAGTTTCAGAAAAAAATTAATTTTGAATTAAATTTTTAAATTTTTAACCAATCAGATAAACCTGTTTAAAAAAAATCAATTAATTATTTCAACTTTTACTCACGAAGTTGATTTTTCAATCTAAAAATATCAATTTCCAACAAAATGGTTAAAATTTTAACCCACGAGATGAATTTTCAACTAAAAAAAAAAAAAAAAATATGAATCTTCAACAAAAAAGTGACTTCTTAACAAAATGATTCAACAAAATTTTTTTGACAAAATAGTTGAATCCCCAGGCAAAGAAGATTATTTTTCAACGAAACAGTTGTATTTTTATCCAAGAAAGATGAAATTTTCATCCAAAAAAGATTTTATTGACTTTTCTATATCAAAATATGAGTTTCAAAGAAAAAGTAAATTTTCTATGAGAAAAGTTAAATTTTCAACCCAACAAGATTAATTTTCAACAAAACAGTTGAATTTTCAACTTTTTTTCAAAAATCATGGCTTTTTAACAAAATTGTTATATTTTCAACCAAAAAGGTTGCATTTATCTCAAAGAACGGTTCAATTTCTACAAAAATAGATTAATTTTTTAATTAAAAAGACAAATTTAGAAAAAATAGTTGAATTTTCATAAGAAAAAAGATTTCAGTTGAATTTTCAACACTAAGATGTGAATTTTAAATGAAAAGATAATTTTCTACGAAAATTGTTGAAGTATCGACTAAAAAAGAGGAATTTTTAACAAAACAATTGCATTTTTATCCAAGAAAGATGCAATTTTTACTAAAATAAATAAATTTTTGAATTTCAAAAAAAATTTCGAAAAAATAATCGAATTTTAATCCAAAAAAGATTTTAGTTTGACTTTTCGATGTTGAAATACAAGTTTCAAACAAGAAATAAATTTTCTATAAAAATGAATTTTTTAATCAGAATGACAAATTTTCAGAAACAAAAAATTGTTCTACTTTCACCTAAAAAAGATTATAGTTGAATTTTCAACAAGATATGAATTTGGAAAGAAAGAGAATTTTCTATGAAAATAGTTGGAGTTTCAACCCAAAAAGACGAATTTTTAACTAAAATAAATTAATTTTCAAACTCAAAGACAAACTGTGGAAAAATAGGTGAATTTCTATCCAAAAAAGATACAGTTGAATTTTCAACACTAAGATATGAATTTTGAACAAAAAGTGAATTTTCTGCGAAAATATTAAAATTCTCAACCCTCAAAGACGAATTTTCAACAAAACAGTTGAATTTTCATCCAAAAATGATGACTTTTTAACAAAATTGTTGAATTTTCAAACAAAAAATAAAATTTATTACTAAAAAGATAATCTTCAAGAGGAAGCAATTGCAAAAAAAAAAGAAATATAAATACAAGAAAAATAAGTTACTAATAAGAATAATATATTAGTTAATCTTCAAATACCAGAATGTTAACTTATAACATTATTAACCTATAATTTTTTATAAATATTTCAAATATTTAAAAAAATGTCGTTTCAAATTCTGCGAAAATTATCTTTGGATTTTCTATTTTTCATCATCCCCTTCTTTAAGGATGTACACTAATTGTAAAATTTAACATTGTTGAAAATTATTTGTCAAATCCAAAAAAATATTTCCATTGTTAATTGTAACAAATTTCGCAAGAGAACTAAAGGTGAACTTTAGAAATGAATATTTTAGGTTAAAATTGTTTATTTAAGAGTAGTTATTAAAAATGTTATGTTTTCGCTTCCTCTGTAAGTAAAATTTGAAATTATAATTTAATCCAAATATTGTAGGACTCATTTTATTCGTTGAAAAATTCTCTATAAAATCTCTTTGGTATTTTTTTACTCAAAAAAAAAAATACTTAATAAAAAACATGCAAATTTTACCTGAGGAGAACGTAAAAACATAAAACTTTAAATAACTATTACTAAATAAACAATTTTAACCTGGAATTTTTTCTAGAGCTCTTCTTGAATTTTTTACAGAATTAGTTAAATTAACATTCAGAATATTATTATTTGTTTCCAAGTTATATTATTTTGTGGAAAATTCAAAAACTTGGTTAAAAAATGATCATTTTTGGTTCAAAATTGAATTATTTTGTTGAAAATTCGTCTCTATGTCTTAGAAATTCAAAAATTTGATCAAAAAATCATTTCTTAATAACTAACAAATTTTTGGTTAAAAATTCAACTATTTTATTGAAAATTTGTCATTTTGGTTTGAAAATTTATCTTTTTTGTAGAAAAGTCAAATTTTCAGTTAAAAATGCAACTGTTAAAAATCAATTTTTTTTTAAACATGCAATTTTTTGTTTGAAAATTATCAGTTTCAGTTGAGGATTCAAGTATTTTGATGAAAATTCCCTTTTTTTCTAAACCTCTCCCTCAATTTTTAACAGAATTAGTTAAATTAACATTGAGAATATTTTTTCCGATTTTATACATTATTTTTACCAAAGCTCATTTTTTAAATTGAGGTAACTAGTCTCTATTCTTAATCATCAAAAATTTCCTAAAAAAAAATATTTGTAAAAAGAAACACTTGAATCAATATTTTAGAAAACATTACATTCATTTCTATTATTAAAAGATCCATTGGTTCTTAAAATATATGTTCTCCTACAATTTTTTGCCATTTACAAGAATATTAATCAAAATATGAAATAAAAATTTGAATATTACATGAAGAATCGAGCAATGAATAAAAAAATTATTTATTTCAAATTACGTTGTTCCTAAATTGATTTCATAGTTTATTATTAAAAACGATAAAAATCTAATATTTTCAGAAAAAAAAACGGATATTTAAGGAAAATGTAACATGTTTTTTCATGACGGAAGGCGCACAGTCACCTTCTTAAATAAATAATTATGAATATAATTTCAAGATTGTAACAAAAAAATGTAACACCTAATATTTTTCCATTTCAAATTTTTCTTCTTATCACGCTAAACCCGTTATCACACTTACCCTATCTTTTTTTTTAATGAGAGAGATACACCACTTCTTTCCCTTTATTACTGACAGAAATTCCCTGCATTTTTCAAACCCGGTAATGAATTAGAAAAGACTCAAAAAGTATAAAAATGCAAACATTTTTCTGAAAATAAAAAAAAATTCGGGAAAATATATATTGAGGGATAGGAAAAAATTTTTTAAATAATATTTTCTAATTTTAAAAAAGCTGACTGAATTTCAATTAACATTAATTATGAAATTGTAGTACCACGAGAATAACTGATTTGTAAATGTGAAATTTAAAAAAATTTTTAATATTTGAAAATTGCCCGAAGTCTTAATATTGAAGACAGAAAACGCCACTAACATTCCTATCCGGACCAATTCGCATGAAAAAAAACCCCACATATTTAAGCATAAATTAAAAAAAATGTAATTTTTGGAAAAAGAAAAAACAATGTTTTTAAATAGAATGTTAAATGAAAACATTTTTGGAAATACTCAAAAAAAGGTTAAAGACATCGAAAAATGAAACAGGAAACTTGTGTACGTCCCTTCCAAGCGCAAAAAATTAATATTTTATTTTCAGAAAAGTGGCCACCATATTATTAATTTTGTTTTTGCTAAATTTCTTCATGGATTTAGAAAATTTGAAAAACCCCTTGTCAATTATAGAAAAGAAAAAATCGATAATAATCTCTATTTAAAAAAAAAACGAATATTGAAAAAAAATTATATGCTTTTCTGATTGCAAAATATTTTTAAGAAACGGATTTATCATTGAAAAGCAGAGAAGTGAGTACAAGCTTGATATAATTCAATCAGAGGAAAATTTTATTTCAACCAGAGACCATACTCGCTTTCATCTAATTTGTATTCACTGAAAACTTTTACTTCGCGCCAAATAAAAATATCACTGGCTTAATCGAATTTCGCAGCCAGTCACGCTCTCTCCAAAGTTCACTAATTAAATCGCAAGTGGTAAACAAATAACAATTAAAAAATTGTTTTTGAAAGGAATTCTTAATTTATCATGTAAATTGGAGGGTGATACAGCAAAACGAATCAACCCAGATGTGGCAGATTTTCAGAAGAGAAAAAAACGTGGTAAAAGACTTAATTTTAAATTTATTCAAAAACCGAGAATTTAATTTCTAGATTATTAGTTTTTGGCATTTTTTTAAAACATCTCAGATGGAAAACAAAATTTCGATCGTCCATATTGAGAGGTAATTTTTGATTTTCTTTTCTCTTAATTTTTTATTTTACAACAAACTTGAAATTACAATTTTTTTTAGAAACCTAACTGGACAAATTAGTCTAGATTTTACAAGTTTGATCAGATTTGAGAGTAAAACTTAAATTGTTGAAAAAAGCGGTTCCTCACTATTCAAAAATTATGAAATCACCGATTTTTCAAGAGTATAGTTGTGAATTTGTTTATAAAATTGTTTGAAAAATGAAAAATGATTGTTGGTTGGTAAAGTATCCTAAGAGAAGGATTTTCCTAAGTAATTAAAGATTGATTCCGTTGAAAAACGATGTGCCTTCTGAAAATTTACAAAAATTTTTATTTTTTCATCAAATTTATTTAAACAATTGAAAATTCTCATTAAATATTTAAAAATCGTACATACTGTTTATTTCCGAGAAATTTGTATGATTAATTTTGTTGAAGGAACGAAGTCTTCAGAGGAAAAATAGCTAAGATATGCATTTGCTTATTAAATTTGTTTATAACAATTATAAATACACCAGAATTTAAAGAAATGGTAACTAAACATTGTTTTAACATATATCTCAAAACATAATTCAAAAATAAAATCTCCAAGTATTTTTAATCTTGAAATAGCGCTTTCACTCAATATTTTGTTAATATAAAAATAAAGAAGTTTTTGAAAATGTTGCAACCTACTGAATATTATTTGAAAGAAGCGTATATTTAATGATTATATTTTACAGAATAATAATTTACTTTTATTTACTTTATATAAAAAAAAAATTGGGAAAGAATGGGATCGTTTATACCAAATTTTTTTTGAATGTCAAAAAGTGTGCAATGGAAAATGAACTTTATTTTTTAAACAAAATTTTCAGTTTTCTGATCTTCTATTTTTAAATTATTAAAAAAACTTCAATGTTAATTCGGAATGCTATTCTTCATTCTATTATTTATGAAAATTCATATTTATTTATCCCAGGATGTACAGTCTTTCGCCTTTTTCTCGTTTTCCACTCAAATGTTTTCTAGTTGAGAATTAATTAATTGAAAATTATTTATTAAATAAATTTTCAATTAAGAGTTCATCTTTCTTGGTGAAAAATGGTATTATTTGGTTCAAAATTGTATTATTCCGTTAAAATTTCAACAGTTTCGGTAAAAAGCCATCAGTTTTAGTGAAAAATTCAGCTGTTTTGTTAAAAATTCATCTCTTGGTCTCGACAATCCAACAATTCTATTGAAATTTCATTTCTTCTTAACTGAAAACCTTTTTGCTGGAAAATTGAACTATTTTATTGAAAATTTTTCGGTTTTTTTTTGCAAATTTATCTTTTTTTTTTTAACAATGTCATCATTTTTGTTTTAAAAAGTCACTGCTTGGTAGAAAATAAATTTTGGTGGATAAACATGCAACTATTTGTTTGAAATGATCTGTTTTAGCTGAGGATTCAATCATATTGATGAAAATTCACTTTTTTGGATTACTTCAATTGTTTTTTATTTGAAATTACAATATTTTTTAAGCTGAATATCAACTATTAAATTTTTTGTAGAAAATTCATCTTTTTGATTTGAAAATTCAACTCTTTCGTTGGAAGTATACCTAATTTTTGAAAAATTAATTTTTCGGTTGAAGATGCAACAGTTTAGTGACAAATTCATCTTTTTGGTTGAAAATTGAACTACTATGATGAACTTTTTTGTTTGTTAAAATTAATATTTTAACCGAAAATGGTTTATTTGGTTGAAAATTTATATATTTTGTTGAAAAATCGTACTTTTTGGTAGAGAATCAATTTTTGGGTTGAAAATGCAATCTTGGTCGAAAATTAATCTTTTTTAGTTAAATTAAGTTCATCTTTCTTGAAAAAAATAGTATTCATTGGTTTGAAGTTTTATTATTTTGTTGAAATTTCAAAAGTTTGGGTAAAAAGTCATCAGTTTTGGTTCAAAATTCAACTGTTTTGTTAAAAATTCGTCTCTTCGGCTTGGATATTGAATTGATCGAAATTTCATACCTTATTAATAAAAAGATTTTTTTGGTTAAAAATTCAACTATTTTATTGAAAATTTGTCGCTATGGTTTGAAAATTTTTTTTGGTAGAAAAGTCAACTTTTTCAGTTAAAAGTGCAACTGTATAGTAGAAAATCAATTTTTTTGGTTAAACATGCAACTTTTTGTTTGAAAATTATCGATTTCAGTTGATGATTCAAGTATTTTGATGAAAATTCCCTTTTTTTGGGGTTCATTCAACTGTTTTATATTTAAAATTACAATATTTTTCGAATTAAAAAATAACTATTAAATTTTGTGTTGAAAATTAATCTTTTTAGGTTGAAAATTCAACTATTTGATGGGGAGTTTAACTACTTTCTTAAAAAAAATTTTTTTGTCTGAAGATTCATCATTTTACTTAAAAATTCATCTTTATGGTTGAAAATGAACTACTTTGATGACATTTTTGATTTTGTTAAAATTATAATTTTAACCGAAAATGTTTTTTTTTTTGGTTGATAATTTATTTATCTTGTTGAAAGTTGATCTTTTTTTGTAGAGAATGAATTTTTGTTTGTTAAAAATGCAACTTTTCGGTAGAAAATTAATCTGTTTTTGATGAGGATTCAAGTATTTTGTTGAAAATGCGCTTTTTTTTGTTAAATTGAACTGTTTTTTCATTCTGTATTACAATATTTTTCAGTTGACATATCAACTATTATATTTTTTGTTAAAAACTCATCTTTTTAGGTTGAAAGTTCAACGCTTTGGTTGGAAATTCAATTACTTTTAAAAAAAAAATCATTTTTTGGTTTATGAGTAATTTTTTCACCGAAACTAATCTATTTGCATGGAAATAAACTTCACAATGGAGAACTCATATTTATGAGTTAAAAATTCAACAATTTGATAGAAAATTTAATGGTCGTATAGAAAATTCATTTTTTTCCATTGAAAATTAATTTTCCCAATGAAAATACATCTATATCATTTTTAGTTGAAATATTATCTTTTAGTTCAAGAACTCAGGTGTTTCGTTTAAAAATTTAATTTCTTGAAAATTCGTCTTTGGTAGAGATTTAATATGCCTGGGTAAAAATTCAACTATTTGTTTAGAAAATAATGTATTTGGTTGAGAAATTGCCTGTTTTAGAAGAAAATTAATCTTATTTGGAAATTTGTCTTTCTGATATAAAAATTCATCACTTTTGTAGAAATTTTACCTTTTTTGAACAAAAAATATGTCTTAATATTTGTCAAAATAGTAGAATGTTCAACCAAGTGGTGGAATTTTGAAGCAAAAAAAAATAATTTTCTACCGCCAAAAGAGAATAATTTTAAACAAAATACAGTGAACTCTTGCTTATTTCAAGGCGCACCTATTACAAGTCCCCCATGCTGGGATATTATAAGCAATGCTCCCATTTTGACTCCCCAATTCCACTACGCATGCGTCGCACCAGCAGCCTCATTGGATATTAATCGCGCGCTTATTTGAAATGATTAAATATGCAAATCAATTTTTCACAATATATAATACTCATAAAGTGCAAAAAAAAATTATAAATGATCTAAAATTTATATTGGTGAAAAAAGGTATTCCTTCCTTCGAATTTAAAATCAATAATTAATTTCTAAAGGGTACAACCAAATAATTATTTCACCTTGCACTCTAAAAGACTATTTTGTAATCTGAAAATTGATTATTATTATTTCCACAATGATGATTCATTATAAAGAATTGATTTACACATGTAATAGTTTCAAAAGGACGCGCCATTTCCATACAAAGAGACTGAAGAGACTGCCCATGAAGATTAGTGTCCTACGAAAAAAAAAACTAATTTTTAACACAATATATGAATTTGCAACCAAATTGTTGAATTTGCAACTGAAAATGATCAATTTTTAACCAACAGTTCAATTTTACAAAAAAAAGTGGGTAATTTTCAACCCAAAATAAAATACTTAAACGTTAAGTTAAACAAATTAATTTTTAACAAAAAAAACGGATTTTCTATTAAACAAATCAATTTTCAACCAATGTGATGAACTTTCAACTAAAAGGATGAATCTTCGACTAGAACAGTTGAATTTTATATCAAAAATGTACACAACATTTTCGCGGAATATTTAAAATTTTAAATAAACAAGATTAATTGTCGATAAAACGGTTGAACTTTTGTTCAAAAAGGATACATTTTTAACCACAAATAGAATAGTTGAATTTTCTGTTCAAAAAAAGTAATTTCTAACAACAAAAAAACTAATTTTCAAACAAAAAAATTTAAATTTTCAACTGGAATAGTTAAATTTTCAGTTAGAAAAATTTATTTTCAATAAGGTCGTTAAATTTTCAGAGATGAATTTTGAACTAAAAGAGATGAATTCTCAACGAACAATGTAATGTCATTGAAATTTCAAACCAAAAAGATTTTAATTTTGAATACAAAAAATCCATTATCAATCAAACAGTTGAGCTTTCGTCCAAAATAGATACATTTGCAACCAAAAATAGAATAGATAAATTTTCTGTTTAGAAAAAACTGATTTCTAACGAACAAAGAAAAAAACAAATTTTCAAAAAGAAAATAAATTTTCAACTGGAATAGTCAAATTTTCAGTTAGAAAAATTGATTTTCAACCACAGTTAAATTCAACCAAAAAACACAAATTTTCAAGAATAGTTGAGTTTTCAATTAAAAAATACTTTCCAACCAGGATGATTAATTTTGTACTAAAAAGGACGAATATTAAATAAAACACGGCAAGTTATTATATTAAGTACAATAAAAGAAAAAAAACGAAAAGGACACTTAGCCTAATATTTCATATATTTATTTTTATTGCATTTACTTTGAAAAACTTTCTTAACTTTTGACTTCATCCTTCATGGTTTTTTTTTCTTTTTCATTTACTCAAATAAAAATTCATTTCCGATAGTAAACATTTTTCAACAAAAATAAAATATAATTCACTTCGTTCACGAAAATTACTCTTTATAGGTTAGGTTCGTAAATTTTAACGAAAACATTCAATTTGTGTATCTCTATGAACAATTGAAAAAAAAGTTTATTGTACTATTTAGTTTGATTTAATATAGAAAATAATATAGAATAAGTCATATTAATATTTTAAAAAACACATTTCTATGATGTTTCATAATGGGGATATGCATTATGGAACATCGGTACAGGTTTCCAAAAGTTGTTTCATAATAGGTACCTAAAGTTCGTTCCGCTTTTTCATAAATATAATAACCTTGCTTAGACTAAATTAAACTAGAATTAAAAAATAAATGGAAATCTCAAAACCTCAAAATTGGTTTCATGATAAGTAGCTTTACCTTATCCTATCATGATCATGACGTCATCTTAGAATACTCAATGCAAGAATTCAAGGACGCAAAATGCTTGCAGCGCGCGCATCGACACAAGGCCGGGGCAGCCAATGAAAGTCGCTTGACAAAATCACCTCACCACTCGCGGTAGAGGTGGGGGCCCCTCCGGCCTTGAAATACCTGAATGCTTACGTTTCGCGGCCCTTGGAATATGGCAAGAGTTCATTGTAAATGGATTTTCAATCATATCGTTGAAATTTTGAACAAAACAGTTCAGTTTCTAACCAAATGGATTACTCCAGATTAGAAATATGCGGATTGATTCGTTTTGCTCTGACACTCGTCAATTGTTTAGGAGATGTTTGCATTTTTAGGACGAGTGATTTTCTTGACTGCAATTTAAGGGTGAATAGGGGTGGGTCCTAAATAATAAATGTTACGGTTGGTGACGTCGATCTCGGAGTGGCAATTTCGTTTAATGCGAAAATGTCACATAAGATCGAATAGTAGGGGCAGGCGGAGGGGGAGGAGAAGGAGGAAAAGGAGGAGGAGAAGAATGAAATAGGGTGGTTGAATTTACAAGTATAGTTGGATGCGAGAGAGGAAAACGTTTCTCTATTACGGGAAGAAATTGTACGAGTACGAACCATCCTCCAGAGTTTGCGCTATCATTGGATCTGATCCTGGCCCGTCGCCCTTGCTATTGAACGCCTTCACCACTATGCTGTATTGTGTGTATTTCCGCAGACCCGTTAGCCGATAATCGTAGGAACCGTCTCCATTACCCGTGATTCCAACCCGAGTCACATTCGCCGATTGCTCGTCGCTTCTGCAAAAGAAAAGTTTTTTTTTCTTTAAATTGTTTGTATTCACTAGTTCATTGACAAGGTGGTAATCAATTACAAATTACAAATTACAAATTACAAATTTACAATGCATCTAAGCTTTATTAATTTACAAGTTGCAGGTTATGATTTACAATCCACAACTTACAATTCAAAATTTTGGATTTTCATAGTGTATGATTTTGATACGAAATGTTATTTTCATAACACACGCATGATTTTAGACCTTTTGAAACCCTGTGAAGCGGGGATAATATTCTACTTTTCACTCCCTATTTAAAAGTGACGTCAGAGGTGAATAATAAAAATTTTACGTCTATGTGAGCTCACATTTTCCATAAATTACCGACAAATTACCATAAATTACCATAAATTACCAAACTTTCGCGGAAATTTGGACCATTCTTAATCTTCTGAATTTGAAAAAATTTTGTAAATTCACAAAATTATTGAAATATAAAATTTTATCATTATTATTCGAAAAATTACAAGAATTTTATTGTTATTATTATTATTACTCACAAAAGTTTTGAAATTTACAAAATATTCAAAATTTTTGACAAAATTTCCAAATTTTACCAAATTTACAAAATGTTTCGAATTAAACATTTTTTATTATCATTATTCGCAAACATTTTTTAATTTTTCAAATTTGTAAAATTCAAAAAATTATTATTGATAGTATTAAAAATCACCAGTCCCGGTTTTTCAAATTAGGTGTATCTTTATTTAACGATTTTATTAATATAGGGTCATCCATAAATGCCTTTGGCTATTAACGGATATTAGTTTTAAAAAAATAGTTGCATTTTCACAACAATTATTAAAATTTAACGAAATAATTGAATTTTCAACCAATAATAGTTCAGCTTTCAAACAAAAAAGATGAATTCTCAAAGAAAGATTAAAAATCTTGTATTTCAACGAAACAAGATTGAAATTTAAAAAAAAAAAAAGAAAAAAAGATGATTTTTTAACAAAACAGTTCAATTTTCGATCAAAAAATATAAGTTTTCAATCAAAAAGGGCGTGGTTACATGTCTTATAAAAAATATAAATTCAGAAAGAAACGAATTTTCCATAAGTGAAACTAAACCAAAGAACACGAATTTTGAACAACACATATTTGAGTCCCCAATCAAAAAATAAATTTTTAAAAGAGAAGATTAATTTTTTACCCAAAAAGACGAATTTTCAACAAAATGCATGAATTTTCCACAAAACAATAGAATTTTCCACCCAAAATATATTAATTTTCAAACAAAAAGATATAGTTGGATTTTCTGCTAATGAAGATGAAGTTTCAACAAGAAACTAATTTTTAATTGAGACAGGTGTATTTTGAAACAAATAGTTGAATTAAAAACAAAAGTATTTAACCTAAAATGAAATAGTTACATTTTCACTTCAAGAAGTTAATTTTCAACAAAAAGAAAAAGAATTTTGCACTAGTTCAATTCAAAACCAAAAAGACAGATTTAACAACATTTGAATCCATAGACAAAGAGATAAATTTTCAAAAAAGAAAAATTATTTTCTGCCAAAAAAAAATTCGAACAGAATACGTGAATTTTCCACAAAACAGTTGTATTTTCCACCCGGAAATATAAATTTTCAAGAATAAGGTCAATTTTCTACCAAGTACTACATTTTTCAAATGAATAGTTTAATTTTCAACTAAGTAGTTTCATTTTCTAACAAAATAGTTAAATTTTGAACCAAAAAGATGAGTTTTCAACCAGACAGCTGCATTTTTTTGTTAGCAAAAAAGAATTAATTTTTCCTAAAAGAAATGAATTTTCAAACAAACAAGATGTATTTTCTACAAAACAATTGCATTTTTGACTCGAAAATAAGAACTTTTAATAAAAAACTTAATTTTCAACCAGATAGTTGAATTTAAAAAAACAAAGATGAATTTTCAATCAAAAATATAAATTTTCAACCAAAAGTGGAATAATTACATTTTCACTGGAATGAAACTTATTATATTTTTACCTATAAAGATGAATTTTCAACTAAAATAATGAATTTTTACCAAAAAGAAATATATTTTGAATGAAGGTGTAATACTTTTAACCAAGAAAATTTCAAAAAAGAAAGATTTTAATCGAAAAGAATAAATAAATTTTTAGCTATGAAGATGAAGCTTCAACAAGAAAATAATTTTTAATCAAGAGAGATGAATTTTCAAGTAAATAGTTGAATAGAAAAAAAAGTATTTTACCTGAAATGGAATAGTTACATTTTCACTTCCAGAATATAATTTTCAACAAAAAAAAAAAAAAAAAAAAACAGAAAGGATTTTGCACCAGTTCAATTCAACCAAAAAGCCGAATTAAAACAAATTGAATCCATAGCCAAAGAGATGATTTAAAAAAAAAAGAAGAGTTATTTTCTGTCACAACAAATTTTTTACGAAAATATATGAATTTTCTAACAAAGAACACGTATTTTCTACAAAATAATTGCATCTCCGACTTAAAAATAAGAATTTTGAATAGAAAACTTAATTTTCAACCAGATAGTTGAATTTAAAAAAAGAAAATAAATTTTTAATAAAAAATATAAATTTTCCACAAAAAATGGAATAATTACATTTTCACTGAAAAGAACTTGTTATATTTTGAACTATAAAGATGAATTTTTAACTAAAATAATGAATCTTTACCAAAAAGAAATTCATTTTTAACAAAGCTATAAAACTATCAACCAGATAGTTGAATTTTCAAAAAAAAAAAAAACGAATTCTCAACGAAAAGTGTTATTGATGATATTTCAACCAAGAAAGATTTTAAACGAAAAAGATGAATTTTTAACCAAGAAGATTAGGTTTCTACTAAAAAACGCGACTTTTAAACACAACCAAAATTATAATAGTAGACCTTCCAACCAAAAAGAATAAATTTTTAACTATAAAGTAGTTATATTTTCTTATTGAACGGGGCGAGGCAGCCAAGATGTCACATTTTGGCGTGCAGAACACTTGTTCGAAATGATATCAAAAATTGTACAGTGTCGTTAGAAAGCTTGATTCTTTGGCTAGAAAATTGCCTGATTGTATTTTGCCGTAGCTTGCCCATTACAGTTTCTGCAACCGTTTTCCAAAGACGCTATGTTTTTGCTCAACTGTAAAAACGTGGGGCGAGGCAACCAACCATTTCAGCAGTTATTAGGTTGCACACAAAGTTTCAATACACAGAAATATAATAATGTGTGAGTTCGTCATTAGGTCCAAGATAATAAACAGAAATAAAAAACAAAGTTAAATGTCTTCTCTGACATTTGATGGACCTCAAAAGAAAAACAACAAACAAATGGGAAAAAATCGGAAATATAATATGTCATCTTCATTGCTGCTGTCCGAGATTTCATAAGGAGTTTATACCTTCTTCGGACGGCCTCATCGAGGGCGGTCAAAAGCAATTCGCTTATTAGCCTTTTCGGCATAATCTGCCCTTTGTTGGCTACCTCGCCCCACATGTGCTTTTTTCTATAAAACTATAAAAACGAAGAATAAACAAACGTATATCACGAAAATGTTCCTTTTGCTAGTAGGTTTTCACAAATGACGCTGCTTTTTACGAACTGCGACAGTCATGACACTCAACTTTCGGCAAGTACAGCGGACTAACCTAACCGGCCTTACATTACAAGGCCGCGCAATTTCAATTAACGCTATAGGAATGAGAAGAATTTGGCTGCCTCGCCCAACTGGCTGCCTCGCCCCACTGGCTGCCTCGCTCCACTGGCTGCCTCGCCCCGTTCTACTCTATGTGGCGAAAACTCGAGTCGTTCCAATCCCCTCAACGGTTTTATTCAGAAACAGAGCATAATAGGTAAGAATAAATTTGAAAAAAAATAATAATAAAAACTTACCCTAAATTTGTGTATGTGATAGCATATCCCAGTAACTCGCCATTCCAGAGTGAACGATCAGGTGGTTGCCAAGTGAGTTTGAGTTGTTGGGGACCAAGTGGCTCAACGGATACCTGTTTAGGTGGCCCACCAGGAACCTCGCCGTCAGTTTGAGCCTAAATTTTACATTTTAAATTTTACATTGATAAGAGAGCCGATTAATTAAATTATAAAATGATGAAACATGAATGACTGATCGATTGATACTGACATGAAGGATGTCACTTGGGGCTGATGTTCCGAGGTGATTTTCCGCAAATACTCGAAAGTGGTAGGTCGTTGCGGGTTTAAGCGGGGATACCAGAGCGACTGTCTTGTCTCCATCGACCACCTTCTGCGTGTTGTGTTCATGCCACACATCTTTCAGTACATACAAAACACGCTTAGAACCATACATTTTCAAGATCTTCAATTATTTTATTTTATTTTTATACACAGTCAGCCCCGAATTTTCGAAAATGTTGCATATCGTAAAATGGGGCTAACCTGGACAAGAAAGGGGAAAAGCGGGACACAAGAAATCTTTAATTTAGCG
Source organism: Andricus quercusramuli (assembly GCA_932178445.1). NCBI lineage: Eukaryota > Metazoa > Arthropoda > Insecta > Hymenoptera > Cynipidae > Andricus > Andricus quercusramuli. The sequence goes on along the minus strand of CAKNXH010002026.1, from coordinate 80,237 downwards.
AATTATATTGAATTTTCTGGATGAAAAATGGATCGGGACCCTGCACAGTAATGTGGAGAATCAGAAATATTTGCGTTTCATTACTTGCTACTACTTTCTTTGTATTAAAAGCGAGTGTACCGCTTTACCCCACATGCCCCGATTATCCCTCTATTACGGTATCGTTCTGATTATCAACTTCAGATCAAAATGGTCCACTTTTGCGGATGGGAAATTGATTTTTATATATTCTCATTCATATCTGTCGAGTGGTACTTATAATTTTTATTAAAAGTCGTAGGAACTTAATTTTATACTTTTTAAAAGTGTTTTCTTGAAGTCACATAGTTCCTTGTCCCACTTTTGAAAGACTTACAACTTCCTAAGACCAAGAAAAAATGTTTTAGGAGATGCTGAATTTCAAAATAGAAGAGATCAATTAATTTTCAACCAACTGGTTGAATTTAAATCCAAAAAGAAGAATTTCCAACCAAAATAATGAATCTGAAACTAGAATAGTTCATTGTTCAGATAAAGAAAATGTCAACCAAAAGATCGAATTTTCAACAAATTAGTTAAATTTTTAACCAAAGAGATATTTGCAACTGAAGTGATGAATCGTCAATCAAGAAAATTAATTTTGACAAAGGAGTTGCGCTTTAAACCAACTAGTTGAATTTTCACCAAAAAATATTAATTTAACCATGAAGATTAATTGTCTATCAGAAAGATGAATTACCAAAAAATATATGAATTTTAAATTAAAAAATTGATTTCTTATCTCATAAACATAAACTTTCAAACAAATAGTTGTATTTTCGACTAAAAAAAAATTAAAAAAAAAAGATGAATGGTCTACCAAAAAGACAAATTTCCCAATAAAATATATGGATTTACCAACAAATATTTAAATTTTTATCTGAAAAAAATTAATTTTCAACTGGAAAAGTATATTTTAAACCAAGTGGTTGAATTTCCAAACAAAAAAGATCAATTTTTAACTAAAAAGATGAAAGATTAATTTTATGCTTGAATTTCCTACAAGAACGATACATTTTCAAATAAAAATGATGAATTTTCAACCAGGAAGATTAATTTTATGCCAAAAAAGACGAATTTCCAAGAAAATAAATGAATTTTCTAGAAAAAATTTTAATTTTTCTCTGAGAAATATAAATTTTAATCCAAATAGTTGAATTTTAAATTTAAAAAATTATTTTTTTACCATATATTTGAATTTTCTGCTGAAAAATATAGTTTTTCAATCAAAAATGGAATGAGTAAATTCCCTGTTAAAAAATTAATTTTTAACAAAAAAAATTGTTCAAACAAAATAATTCAATTTTTGAGAAAAAAAATATAAATTGTTAACGAAAAATGTAACACTTGAAGTTTCGACCAGAATCTATGTCTTTCTAAAAGAATCGTTAAAGTTTCAACAAAATTATTTCATCTTCAACCAAATCATAAATTTCTTTAACAAATAATAACAATTTCAGCCATTATATAATAGTAGACTTTCCAACCAAAAAGAATTAACTTTCAACCAAAAATAATTGGATTTTCAAATAAAAAAGTTGAAAAAAATTAATTTTCAGCAAAATAGTTAAATTTTTAACCAAAGAAATGAATTTTCAACCAAAAAAGATAAATTGTCAACGACAAATGTGGCAGTTGAATTTTAAACTAAAAGGAAGAACTTTATAACAAAATTGTTAAAGTTTTATCAACAGCAACGAAGTTTCAACAAAGTTTTAACCAAATAATAAAAATTTTAAATAAATAAAACTAAATGAACAAAGAATATAATAGAAGACTTGTAAACCAAAAAGAATTATCTTTCAACCAAAACTATTTGGATTTTAAATTAATGAAAAGCTTTCAACCAAATAGTTGCATTTTAAACTGAAAAAATAAAAATTTTGAATCAAAAATATAAATGTTAAATTTTTAGTTACTGAAAAGTTATCTTCAACAACCAAAAAATGAATTTTCAACAAAATAGGGAAATTTTCATCCAAAAACTACTTTTTTTTTAACAAAGGAGTTCAACTTTCAAACAATTAGATATTGTAATCGAGAAAGATTTTTATATCAAATTAAAATAAGTTCTTCTCACACACTTTCAACCCGCAAATGTGAATTTTCAACAAAAAAGTTAATTCTTAATCAAATAGTTTAATTTTCAACCCAAATAGACAATTTCCAACAAAACAATCGAAATTTTAACCGAAGATGATTACTTTCAAACATACTGGTTGAATTTTTAATAAAATAATAAAATTGTTAACCAAAAAAGAAGAATTCTTGACCAAAAATTTCATAGTAGGATTTCCAACCAAAAAGAATTAGCTTTCAACCAAAATTGTTTGATTTATAGACAAAGATATGACATTTCAGATAATAAAATTAATCTTCAATTGAAAAAGTCAAATTCTGTTATAAAATTATTTTATAAAAAAAACGAATGATCAATTCTGTAAATTATTTTTTTTCTGTTTAAAAGTGCTTTTATAGATTTATTTAGATCCGACTCTCTTTTCTGGAATATTCACAACTTCCTAGGACCAACAAGGAATGTTTGAAAAAATTTGAATTTTGGTTTAGGAGAAAAATTCCTATAAATGATGTAGAGTTTTTAAAATTCCGATTTTTCCTACATTGTGCTATAACTCTCTATTGCTCTGGAAGAGATTTTTTTAACTTCATAATTTTTTTCAAACAAAAAAAAAATTTAGGAAATTTCTCAGAAAGCATGACAACTGACAATCGGCAGCTGATAATTGGATCATTCCGATGCGCAACTTCCTGATCAAATGAAAAATCCAAAATCTGCATAAATGTGTTGCATATAATTTTTATCCAATTTCAGGATCAAATGGATCAACTTGCATTTACTGTGTAATTATTGTATTATGAAAGGAAATATTTGAATAAAATAAATAAAATTGAAAATGACTATTTAAAGATAATTTTCCAAAACATAAAAAATAAATTTATTTTATTCTGCAAGCTCTCATCCTGCTTTATTTCATGCGAATCCTGAAAATCGCTTTGTAGATACCCTGTACTGCGTCCCTTGAAATTTAATTAATAACAAGCCGGGAATTATATTTGCTATGCGCATATTCCCTTCATTTACGAACTCATAACTTTTTTTGAAAAGGGTATGTGTTTAACCAGAGGAAAATTTTCCGCGAGGTTCAGAAACTTTTTTGGGATTAATCAAATGCAGCTGGATGAAATCGCATCAGCTTATTTCTCGGTATATCATGCACTTCCTGAATTGAATCTGAAATCGAAGCGAAATTTAGTTTCGCGACAGTCTTCCGCCCGTCAATTTGTACCTTGCAGTTATAGTGAGAATCTATTGAATTTACTTGCACTGGGTGACTGAAAAGTAAATTCTTTATTCTTTTTGTTATTTATAAATACTAATAAATAATAAAAAGTATTATTGAATATATCCTCCCACCCCGAAAAGTAACTTGACCCAATATTCTCTCAAAACCCGGAAAGTAGGGTGATTTTTCACGAAAATAGGGTAATAATAGAAGTGTTAATTCTTTGGAATCAAATTAATGTAAGGAGCGCATATTGAATTCAATATGGAACACTTTTAATTCCTAAGATTTAAAGTCAAGATATATTCCATTTTCAAAACAATAGATGAATTTCAAACCAAAAAATATTTAGTAAAAAAATAAATGAATTTTCAAACCCAGAAGGATGAATTTTCAACAACAACAAAGATAATTTTTAAAGAAACAGTTGCAATAACAAATAAATAGTTGAATTTTGAAACAAAAATAATGTTTAGCAACTGAAAAAGATAAATTTTCAACCAAGAAAGATGACTTCTACCAAAAACGATGATTTTATCAAAATAGTTGAATTTTAAACCAACAAAGGTGCATTCTCAACCAAATGGTCGACATTTTCAAACGAAAGATTGAAATTTAATCCAAAAAGTTGAATTTCCAAGCCAAAGAGACGAAATTTTCATAAGACAGTTGAATTTTTAACGTGAAAAGTTGAACCTTCAGCTGATAGGTTTATTCCAATCTAAAAAAGGGAAGCTCTTCTACCATAAATGATGATTTTTTTAAACAAAAGACGAATTTTTCACAAATTAGTTGAATTCTCAACAAAATGCATGAAGTTTCGATCAAATTTATCAAGTCTCAAACCTTTTGGTTTGATTTTTGACTGAAAAAGGTTTTTCAAAACCAAAAATGAAACCTTTGAAAGGTTCTGTTAAAAAATTAAACTCAAAACAAAACGTATTTGCCGCCTGTTGAATTAAACCAAAAAAGACTATTTTTAAACGATATAGTTCAATGTTCTACCACATTGCTGAATTTTCAAGCAAAAAAAAAATGATGAATCAATTGTAGAAATTGTTTTGAAAAGAAATTAAACTTTGAACCAAGTAGGTTATTTTTCAATAAAAAAATACGAGTTTTGTAAAATAAAAGAACAGTTTAATCCTAAAAAAAACAGATAATTTCTCAAACGAACAGTTAAATTTTCAGCCCAAAAAGAATAACTCTCCACCACGAATTTTTAAGGAAATATTTAACCTTTAAGTCCGAATATATGAATTTTCAATGAAAAAAGATGCTTTTTTAACCAAAAAATTGAATTTTAAACAAAGGATACTAATTTTAGATCAAAAATTCGTATTTACAACAAAATCTTCAACAAAATATCTGATTTTTTGCCAAATAGTTGAATCTTGAAGCAAAGAGATAATTTAATTAGAAAACAGTATATAATCCATCAAATTCTTTGAAATCCCGTGAAATCCGTTGAAATATTTTGAAATCGTAAAAAATCAATAGAAGAAGTAAAAATAATTCGAAGCCACTTGAATACAAATTACACTAAACTTATGCATTGAAGTTCTTTAAAAAATACCGTTCAAATCCCAAGATATATTTCAAATTCCTTCGAAATCCTTGGCGATTCAGTAAAACCCTGGAAATCTTGTAAGATTCCTTGAAATACCTTAAAAACTATTCAAATCTCTGGAATTACTAGGAATCCCTTAAAATTTAATTCTATTAATTTTCCAAAAATCTTTTAAATTCCTTAAAATTTTTTAAATCCTCTAAAGTCTCTTCGGATATTTTTAAATATCATGAAAACTGATAGAATACTTTAGAAGTAGTTGAAATGTTTGTGAGCCCCATAAAATCTATTGAAGTTCCTTGAAATTCATTAAAATCTCTTGAAATCCCCTGAAATCTTTTGAATTTGCAAAAGATCATTGAAAGGAGTAGAAATACTTGAAATCTCTTGAAATCCTATAAGATTGCAAAGTATTCTTGAATTCTTGTAAAATTTCTTAAAACGATTCAAAATGGATCGAAATCCTCGAAATCTTCGAAATCGCGAGGAATCCCTTGAAATTTGATTTCAATTGCTTTCCAAAATTCTCCAGGAATCTCTCGAAATCTTGGAAAATTCTACAAAATTAGCGTAATGGATTGAAATTTTGGAAATCATTTAAAATCTCTCAAGACATTTCAAAATCTTAAAAAATTCCTTTAAATCCATGGAAATATTTTTAAATATCTTTAGAACCAAAAAATTCTTTAGAATTAGATGAAATTTATGTAAATACCATAAAATCTGAGGAAATTCTCTGAAATTCTTCGAAATCCCGTGAAATCCCTTAAAATATTTTGAAATCGCATAAGATCGTTGAAAGAAGTAGAAATACTTGAAATCGCTCGAAATCCTATAAAGATTAAAAAATATTCTCGAATTCTTGTATCTTTGAAACCGAAAAAATACTTTAGAATTAGATGAAATTTTTCTCAACCCCATAAAATCTAATGGAATTTCTGTAAATTCGTCGAAATCTCTTAAAAACTCTTGAAACCCTTTGAAACCGTAAAAATCATTAAAATAAGTAAAAATAACTTGAAATATTTTGAATACAAATCAAACCAAACTCACTAATTAAGGTTCAATAGAAAACTATTCAAATTTATCTAAATATTATATTTGAAATCAAATTTATAATATGAGCCAAAGTATTTTCTTAGTCTACCCTGTACGTGTACATTGTCTCCTACTATGAATTCTCTCATTTCTCCATTTCCTTTGATACATTCAGTTTCGCATAAGCTCGTATCCATTTCATATATATATATATATATATATATTTTGAATGCTCCCATGTACGTAAACGAAGAACTTGAATATATATATATATATATGTATGTATATGCTTTTTGAATGCTTCCATGTACGTAAACGAAGAACTTGAATCCTTTTTGAAAGAAAAAGGATAAAATCAACACCATAAGTATTGATAGAATGTTCATTCATCGCGTCTATAGATTATTTATAAATGAGACTCAGTACATTTAGCATATAAAAGTCTACTCATGGGAAAATTTGGTAGAATATTGATGAGAAAAATTGAATAGTATTAACACTAAATCTAAAAAATTGTTATAAAAAGGTATACTTTTCGGTAGCAATTTTAAGAAATTCAAGGACAGTGATGACTTCTTCCAAAACGTTATCCTGGAAAAAAAGATAGAAAATGGGCGAAAACTAAGCACATTTTTAATTATTTTGCCGTGCACATTATGCACAAACCAAATTTTATTTTATTTTCTTGATGAAAGAAAGCTTAATTTTTTTTTAATGTGGCTCTCCTACAAATGTTTTTTTTTAAATAATTTTTTTTCTGAAGAAAGATCTTCTCCTTTCGCTCTGCTGGGAATCGAACCACAGAACTGCTAAATGCCGGTCGGGTGCTTTCACACTAAGCTACAAGAGAGATCGAGAGAAGAAACTTTTTTCAGAAATACACGCATTATTTTTCTGGATGGTAGAAACAAAAAATTTCAAGAAATCTCTATTATCATTAGAGAACAACAGAAAATATTTACCGTCTTTTCAGGCTAGATGGAACCATGAAAGAAGAATTATTGTTAATTAATTATTAATTAAATTAACTAATTTAATTATTGGAATTATTTAAAATAATTTTGGTATGGCTCCACCTCGTCTGAAAAGACGTTAAATATTTTCTGCTGTTCTCTTATGATAATACAAATTCCTTGCTACTTTACTTTTTATCCTTTCGATCTCAGACTGTCCCATAAATTTTGGCTGAATAAAAGGAAAAATCATGATAGAAAATCCTTGTGAGAAAATAAGTATAGAAATAAATAATTGAAATATTGAAAGAACTGGTGCAAAAAATAGAGGAACAACGAATGAATATTTATTTATTTCCTTACAAAACGGAGGAATTTATATTTTTTCAAGAAATTTAACGGGATTTCACAAATTATTTCCACCAATTTAAATGATTTTTTTCACGTTTTGAAAAGATTCTGAGGCATTTTATGGAATTTCAACGAATTTCAAGGAAGCTCAATATATTTGATGGGAATACCGACTATTTTAACTAATTCTATCATATTCAATCGGTTTTCAAGATGTTTGAAAATATTTCCACAAATTTTAAAAAAAAAAAAAAAAAAAAAAAAAATTATGATTTGGAAATGTTTTAAGAGATTTTGGAGGGCTTCAAAAATTGAAGGGAACTTAAAAGAAATTTGTAGTATTTTCAAAGATTTCAAGGAATTTCTAGAGAATTTGGAAAAGTAAATCAAATTAAATTTGAAAAGATTCCTAGCTATTCCAAAAATTTCAAAAAATTTCGAAGTATTTCAAGGAACTTTAGAAGATTTCCAGAATTTGATTGAATCTCCGAAGATTTTTAGACAATTCAAATATTTCTAGGGATTTCAATGTTTTTTTAAAATACTTTTTTGAATAAGTTTAGTGGTATTTGTATTCAAGGGATTTGAAATGATTCAGAGCTGTTTCAATGATTTTTTACGATTTCAAAGGATTTTAAGAGTTTTTAGAGAAGTTTTAAGAGATTTGAGGGAATTGAAAAAATTTTGTAGGATTTTTAAAAATTTCAAAAAATTTTGAAAAATTTTGAAAATTATTGGCATTAAATTTCAAGGAATTGAACAAAATTTTGGAAAATTATTGGAATTATATTTCAAGGGATTTCTAGTAATTCCAGAGATTTCAACCGATTTTAAGGTATTTAAGGAATTTTACAAGATTTCAAGGATTTTATTGCATCTCCGAAGATTTCAAGGGATTTTAAATAGGTTTGGTGATTCGGACTTTTTTTTTAGAAAACTTGAAAGAATAAATTTAGTGTAATTTATATTCAAGGGATTTCAAACTGTTTCTAGTGATTTTATTGATTTTTACGAGTTTGAAAGATTTCAAGGGGTTTTAAGGGATATTTTAAATATCTAAATATTTAAAAATATTTTACGCGGATTTCAAGGAGTTTTATGAAATCTAGAAATACGCTAAGAGATTTTAAACGATTTCAAACGTTTCGAGGGATTTCAAAATTTTGTAGGATTTTCAAAAATTTTCAAAATTTTGAAAAAATTTCGGAAAATGATCGGAATTGAATTTGAAGGAATTTTTAGTAATTCCAGAGATCATGATATTGAAAAATGTCAAGGAAGGGCATTGATTTGGTAGGATTTCAAAATATTTTAAAAAATTTGAAAGCATTTTACAAAATTTAAGGGATTTTATAAATTTCAATGAATTTCAACGGATTTCTAGAGAACGTTGGGAAATAAACTTAATTGATATAATTTTCAACGAATTTTATATTATTTCTACAGATTTTCAACTATTTCAAAGATTTCAAAGAAATTAAAAGCAGACTGAAGATTTCAAGTGATTTCCACGGATTTCAAAAATTATAAGGGATTGCGCTTGCAAATATTTATCTTGATTTTAGGTTATTTTATATTGTTCCAATGAATTAGGAAATTATTCAAAAATGTCAACAACGTCAAAGAATTTTATAGGATTTCCGCATATTTAAATAAATTTTAAACAATTTCACAAAATTTTAGGTCTTTTATAGGACCTCCATTTCAAATGATTATCATGTTAGCATCTTAAATAATTTCTACAAATTTCTAACTATTTAAAATATATTTGAAACGGATTCAAAACAGGTTGAAGAGATTTCAAGAGATTCCTATGAATTTTAACAGATTTCAAAGATTTAATTGGATTTGAAAAATTTTTCAATGATTTTAAGGATTTTTAAAAAACTTAGAAGGATTTCGATAGGTTTAACAGAAAATCTAATTTATCAAATCTCATGCAATTTCTATAAAATCTATACAAATCTGTATAGATTCTACAAAATCCATAAATTTTTTAGCAATCTCGTGGATTATTCGAAAAAGAGTTATTCGTACAAAAATGGGTTTGAGAGTCCCCTAAATATATATTTTTGAAATCTGTCAAAATTCAGGGGCGATTTTCACAAAAAATTGTACAATTTTGAGAGGATTCATTTTATGAAAAAATAGAGCCTTTTTGGACCATCCTAGTATCCATATATTCTTAATTGGATTTCTCTGCACGAATTGGAGAAGCGGAAAATGATTTTACCGGTGGCACATTTTTTCAGTAATTAAACTATAAAAGTTTTTTTCGAATCGATTGTAGAGTTTAACTGTTTTTATTGTTATTATTTGTTTGTATGATACATTTCACATTTTCCAAATACTAAAAGTGAAGTTTTTTTTCGAAATTCCCCTTTTTCCCCATATTCTCAAAATACTTCCCCTTTTTCCCCTTTTCTCTTTAAATATACGATATTTGAAAATAGAATATTTTAATCTCGCGGAAAATTCTCTGAAATTAGTAAGTGCACCCATTATTGAATAATAATAATTGCAATTCTAGCGCTTAAATGAATTATTTATAAATGAATAAGATACCAATAACATTACAAAATATAATATATAGTCTATTGGCTTAAAAATGATCACGAATTTGTTATATTTACAACTTTTCACTAGTTAAAAATAATAAAAAATTAAGAAATTTAAAAATAAACTTTTTGCTCTGTAACAACTTTTTTGAAAATGTGAAAAAACATGTTTTCTTTTGGATCGAGTCATCTGAACACATTCAACAAAAAAGTTGAATATGTCGAACCTGAAATTTATTCAGCTTGAACCAAAAAAACTATTTCCTCATTTTGCTTTTTCAGAAAAAAAGTGTTGTCGTGATTTAGAATTCTTGAGATTTCATATTTTTTGTGATTTTGGAACGTTATACAAAAAAATGTTTCGCATGGATAAAAAATAACAACATGTTTCTTTGCATCAAGATGAAGAAATCTCAGATTCGAATCAATCCAAAAAACCTATTTTTATATGTTTAAGAAATTGTCAAAGAAGGCAAATTTTTGTTTAGATTTTTAAAATTTAAAATTGTAAATTTTAAAAAGGGAATAGAAGATATTAACCGATTTCAAAATTTTTTTCTTCGCTTTTTTTGGATGTCGGACCACGAATTGTTATCCCTCAGCTGAAACGATTTGATTAATTTTGGCTGATTAATTTTCGCTCTAACGAAGAGCGTGGTTTTGAATTTAAATTGAAAGTATTAATTATAATAAGGAAGAAAT
>CAKNXH010002026.1:58334-69342 GCA_932178445.1 Andricus quercusramuli | reverse complement strand
AAAAGTTGGAAATTTCAGAAAAAAACGGCAAATTTCTAGAATCACTCTGAGAAAAAAAATCAATTGTTCAAACAATTTTTTTCGATCTGATTAATTATACTGATTACTCTGATTAATTATTACCGCACTGTGAGAGAAGAGTTAAAAGAAGGTTGGATAATTGAAAAAAAATACTTTTTAGCATTAGTTTGAGAGAATATTATTATAAACAATAATAAATGATTTGAACAAATATTTTTGATAATTTTAACTAAGTGTTCCCTTGCTTTAATTAAAAAGTTGAAAATTTCAGAAAAAACCGTGACTTTCTACATATATTCTAAGATAAAATTGCTATAAACAATAATACACTGTTTAAACATTTTTTCAACATCTGATTATCAGTACGAAGTAATGTTTTATGTGACATAAACCACTTGTGCTGAGAAGATTCGCAAAAAAAAAAAAAGAATTAGGGCTGAAAACTCGCAAAATCCAATTATTCACTTATGGGGTTTTTTGGCACCCTATAAAACAGGCTTATGGGAACGAAATTAAAAAAATAATTTTTTATTTGTATTCTATGGCTAGTTTTTAATTGAAATGTTTAGGGACGACTCGTTACGCTTAATATTGCGGATTCTGTACAAAATTGATGAAAAAGTCATTTTTTCTTATGGGAAATAAGTTTTAATCTTAATGGGGTTTTCGGAGCCTTTGATATTAATTTGTCAAAACAAAAAAATATCTATTTATTATTTGTGGATTCGAACAAATTTGGAGAGTGAAAGTATGAAATTAAAAAAAATTGGGCTATCCAAAATTGGGCACCCTAACTCAAAAGAAAGCGACATTTTAAAATGAAAAATGCTATGATGCTGCCTATGCATAAAAGAGAAAGAATTCATAAGTAATGATACCGTTTTTTTATTAATTTTTTTGTATGGTTTCAAATTTTTGTTTGGTTGTCGGGAAAAAGGCCCGAAAAATCCCATAAGATTAACATGAAAAAATGTTTGTTTTCGGAAAAATGAGATTTACGTTTCTGGGTTTAAGCTCAGCTTGCAGGAGATAATCAGAAATTGTTCGAGAGTCCCCAGCGAATAATTTCTGCTGAATCATTTTGAATTTTAACGCCCCCCCCCCACCTTATGGAGCACCAAAATTTCACCCGAAAAATTGAAAATGACTAATTTTTCTCAAAATTGACACGTAAAAGCTCTTCTTTTCTCTTTTTGCAATAAGTTATTCCTCTTCGGCGAGTAGAATTTTTTCAAAATTTTTAAATTAATTTTCAATTGTCTATTTAATTTTCATTTGTTTAATTACTTTGTTCTCCTACTGACTCGTTAAAAAGTACTTTCTTTACATCTAATCGGACAATTAGGCTTTGTCAGAAAGACTGATCTTTGTTTCAAGCATTTCCCAATTTTTTGAAAAATTTACTATTTACTTCTGACTTTTCTTGAAAAGAGGTAGGAAACTCTATTTTTTTAAAATTTATTTAACTTTATTGTAAGCTTATTATTAAATATCTGAGTCATTCAGATATCACGATCCCATTTTGTAACAAATTCGTATTTGATTGAATAATTTGTTTTGATTAAACAAAATTTTCCTCTCTTAACAATGACATATTACCGCATAATTGAAGAAAAAATGTAAATCTAATCATTCATTTCAGACCAGGATTGTTTAAACAAATAAAAATTATTTAAACAAATACGAATTAGTCACAGAATGGGGTAGTAATATCTGAATGATTTGGATATTTAATAATAAGCTACAAAGTAAACCAATTAAAAAAAACTAGCATTTTCTTCTCAAAGAACATTCTAATGAGTCAGTATAAACAAAAATTTAAACAATTGTAAATAAGTAGAAGAAATTCTCAAAAACTTTTCACTTGTCGCATAAGAAAAATGTATGGCAAAAAAGGAAAAAAGCGCGCAAAAAAATTTTTGCCTATAATGGTAAATTTCAGATTTTTGGGACTCCATAAGGGAGATGTAGCAACTCTTAGTATTAACCGATTGACCCGAAATTGAAGAAATTTTTTTTTTCGGGAACCTCTTTATGCACTTATTCTAATTTTCAACTTAAATTACTGATTGCAAAATTTGAAAATCAGTGGGCATTGCCCAAAAAATGGGCAATCGTCAATTCCGCACCGGCTACCTGCGTATGCTTCCCCCACTACTCTGCTTCTCCTCACTCAGGCGAACTGCTACTGCCGAGCCTCGTCAGCGGGAGTCGTTTGTGCCTGATAAGGACTCAAATCCGGAGTATAACATTTTTTTAATTTAGGAATTGGTCATTTACAAATATAATAACCGAAATTTGTTAATTATCAAGATTCCAACAATATGTCTATTGACTTAAAAGTTTGAAAATTTAAGAATAAATGTTCAAGTTTTCAGTATATTTTACTCAAATCCACTGCAGTAGCATTAATTTATTAGTGTAATATTTTATTTTACTCAACTTGGGGGAATTCCGGAAGTTTAAATTTGGCCAGATTTTAAAAATATTAACTAACATGAGGCATCTGGTTTATTTCTTAAGTATGGATAACCTCATTCCGAGCCTAATTTGGAAACTCATTAAGAAACATCATAATTTTTGTTTATTGCTTAATCAATCAAATTGCTCAAAATTATTCTTCCAGTAGTTGATTTTAGTAAAATACATTGAACAATTTACCATAAAATTTCACATGAACTTGAATTTTTTTTCTCCAAGTTTCAATTTTTCGAGTGAAACAAAAAATCGTTGACATAATTATGATTAGCAGATTCCAAATATTATATTTGTAAATTACAATGTGCTCAATTAGAAAAATATTATATGCTGCATTTTAGTCCTCATTAGGTACAAAGGACTTCCGCTGACCAGGCTCGGCGGCAGCACTTCTGCCGGGTGAGGGGACCTCACGTACCACAATGGGGTGAAATTGGAAAACGAGGTTCAAAATGACATTCAGAACGTAATTATGCACCGATTTTGGATTTTTTTTTAAATTTAGTACTGAATTCTTCAGAAAATGGTGCGAGTGGATGTTTTATTTTTCTGTTTATTTAATTTTTATGTTAATGCAAACAGCGGAAAGAAAGTCGATTTTTTAAATTTAATTTTTTATCTTCCAGAAAAAATTTTTCTTGTACTTCTTGTCCCTTGGATTTGATTCACAGGGGTATAAGAAAGATAAAAAAATTGTTAACTTGCGAAGTTAATTGTTATGAACAAATTGTATTAACAAATAATCGACATTGGGGGTTATTCGTCTTCAAAGTATATTTCTGCTCTGAAATCGCTTGCCATCATCGTTAAGGTGATACATGGCCATGAATATTCAATATTGAATGTTATTTGCTTATTTTATAAACAAATTATATAAACAAATGCACATTCTGGGCGTTTTTAAACAAAAAGTAATCGTTTTTTCTTCTGACCTTGCTGAAATTATTTTGCCAATGATGTTTTCTCAGGAAAATTTAGCAATCCATCACTATTTGTTTATTTCATAAACAAATTATATAAACAAATGCCCATTTTGAGAGATTTTAAGCAAAAATAAACCGTTTTTTCTTCTGACCTTACTGATATTATATTGCCAATAATGTTTTTTCGGAATTGCTTTGCCACTTACAATATTTGTTTACTTTATAAAAAAATTATACAAACAAATGCACATTTTGGCTGTTTTCAAGCGAAAAGGATTTGTTTTTTTCCTTTGACCTTGCTGAAATTATATTTTCAATTATGATTTCTGAAAAAATTGATATCCATTAATATTTGATTATCTTATGAACAAATCTTCCAAGAAATGAACATTTTAGGCGTTCACCTAATTTGTTTTTAAAATAAGCAAATAGTGATCATGACAATATTTCGTCTGGTCAAATCATTGTCAATATAGTTTAAACAATAATAAAAAAATACCGATTTCTTTCTGCCTATAAATATCTGCAAAGTATATTTGTTTATATAATTAATTTATAAAATAAACGATTAGCGGTGCTTGACAACATTTTTCGATAGAACATCATTGGTTATATAACTGCATCAAGAGCGGAAGAAAAAACGATATTTTTTCGCTTAAAAACTCCTTATACGTGAATTTGTTTATATTATTTGTTTATTAAATGAACAATTATTGTGAGTGACAAATAAAATTTTCAGGAAGCATTATTGGCAATATAATCTTAGCAAGGTCAGAAGAACAAACTGTTTATTTTCGCTGAAAAAAGACCAAAATGTGCATTTGTTTATATAATTTGTTCATGAAATGAACAAATATTGATGAGTGGTGAAAACTTGTTCACAAAACATCATTGGCAATATAATGTCAGCCTGGTCAGAAAAAAATGACTTCTTTTCACTTAAAAACGCTGAAAATGTGCTTTTGTTTTTATAATTTGTTTATAAAGTAAACAAATATTGTAAGTGGCAAAACAATCTCCAGAAAACATTATTGGCAATATAATGTTAGAAAGGTAAGAAGAAATCAAGGTTTATTTTCGCTTGAAAACTTCCAAAATGGGCATTTGTTTACGTAATTTGTTTATAAAATAAAAAAATATTGATGGGTTGCGAAATTTTCCTGAGAACACATAATCGGCAAAATAATTTCAGCAAGTTCAGAAGAAAAAACGATTACTTTTCACTTAAAAATGCCCAAAATGTGAATTTGTTTAAATAATTTGTTTAAAAAATAAACAAATAACATTCAATATTGAATTTTCATGGCCACGTTTCATCTTAATGATAAAGGTAAGCGATTTCAGAGCAGAAATATTCTTTGAAGACGTATAACCCCTAATGTCGAATATTTGTTGATACTTGTTTATAACAATTAGCTTCGCAAGTGAACAATTTTTTTATCTTTCTTATACCCCTGCAAATCCAAGGGACAATAAGTATAAGCAAAATTTCGTCCTGAAGATAAAAAATTAAATTAAGAAAATCGACATTTTTTCGCTTTTTGCATTAACATAAAATTTAAATGAACAAAAAAATAAAAAATCTACTCCCACCGTTTTCTGGAAAATTTATTTTCGAAATTAAAAAAAAAATCTAAAATCGGTGCATAATTACGTTCTAAATGTCATTTTGAACCTCGTTTTCCAATTTCACCCCACTGTGCGTAGTAGGAGAACCGTACGCAGGTAGCTGGGGCGGAATTGTCATCTGCCCCAAAAAATTACAGCCGCTATGATTTTGGATCAGTGCTGCCAGGTCTGGGCATTTTTCTTCAGATCTGAAGAAATTTTTGCGTGTCTGCGATTTCTGAAGATTTTGAGGAAATGTTCTTAAAATCTGAGGATTTTTTTCAATTGATCCTTTTTTTCAATTTGCTTCTATAAAAAGCAATTTTCTGCGATGCCTAATGATAAACGGCTGAACGTAGAACTAGTAAGGAAAACGCAATCATGGGACTGCACGGCACCGTGAGTTACGAGAGGAAAAAATTTCGACCACCAACCATAACCGTTTCTATTTCCCAGCCTCCCAATCATAATGACTCCAGACCAAAGAGAAAAAATAATACTAAAACTACATATCGTATAAAAGCTTGTGATAAATGATGTTCAAGAATACATGTTTAATTATTATTTATGTAAGTGGCACGAAAGATTATTTATAAAATAACGTGATAATGTATGAGATTCGCAAATACCAAAGGGGGAAAGCACTGGGAATTGGTTTTAAGTAAAATATAAAAAATACACATCGGAAAACAATGCAGTTAAATACAAGGATTGTTCGGAAAGTTTCGTTAACCCAATTGGAGAAGTAGAAAAATAAGTATGCAAATTGAATACAAATTTTTGTTAGTAATCCTCGTATTTTACTAGCATTTATTTTCAGTGTGCATGTAACGTTTGAAAATATGTGTATCAATGTCAGTATAAGTATAGCACCTTCGCAATGCACTTGTTATTTCTTAATCATTTCTGCGTTTTATGTTTTTTTTTATACCAAAGGCGAAAATAGATAATAACATAAAGTGTAAGAAATGGCCTTAGGAAATTTATAGATATTTTGACCAATTGTGTATTTGCATAGCCGAACTGTAGTAGGACTCCGATGCCTGAAGTCGATCGGACCTCTCTTTATAACATGTGAGATAGACCAAGACGTGCGATCGAATTTGGAAAGGAAGTTTCAAAACGTCTCTTTCTACCAAGTAAAGTAGACAGAAAAGGGTTGGTAGTTTCGAAACAATAAGTATGAGTTGTTCGAACAGCATCAGAACCTCTTTGTTTACCTCATACGACAAAAAGAGTGGTTTCGAAACCTGCGATTCGAATACGATCACACCTCGTAGTCTATCTCACATGTTAGAAAGAGAGGTCCGATCGGCTTCAGGCATCGAAATATGTACTGTAAATATTAATATGTTTCGAGAGCTTTGTGCGCATGTTTGGTTTAGTGTACAATCATTTTCAATTCAAATTTCTCAGGTAAATTCATAAAAATTTATATGATTAATGTGGTGCTACAACTCAAGTAGCTGTGACAACTTGAATAGTTCAGAATAGTATTATTAATCATTAAAAAATTTGACTCTTGAAATCTGAAGAAATGCTGAAGAATTTTTTTAAATTGGTCTGCAGATTTTCTGAAGGAAAAATCTGGGAGAGTTGAAGATTTATTTGTTTGCCACCTGGCAGCACTGTTTTGGATCAACCTAGTGACCATAAAGAAATAGAATACTACAATAATCTTTTCACATTCTGGATCAATGCAGAAATCTATAATCTCAATGAAAATTGTAGAATAATATGGAAAATTAATATAAAATGTTGATATTCACGTACCTTGAGCTTCTTTATATTGAACAACATATTTTGCGATAGGAGAATCAGGATGCATGGTATCTGCAGCACTCGAAGGAGGAGACCAAGCCAGAGTTATCGCTCGACTTCCCAGTTCAGCCACGTGTAAATTACGTGGAAAATTCGGTGGCTCCTGGACAAGTAGGTGAACGGTCACCCTATCGTGGCCATAAGCATTTCTGGCCACACAAACATATTCCCCTCGATCGGCGTGACCGGCTTGACTGATTCGCAATTCCGATACATGGCCGAGTGGTGTGGGAGAATTCTCCACCGTGTATCTAAGGGAAAAATCATCAAAATTTATATTAAACTACTTACTGAAATAATTTCAAAAAAGGAAAACAAAATTGTAGGAGAATATAAAATAAAAAAATGAAATAAAAATAATTCGCACTGACAAAATTAAGGAGTTTGTTGAAATGTTCTATGGTACAGAAGACTAAAACCCACATCATCTGGTCAATATCCTAATTATAACTCTCATAATTCAATGATTATCTTTTACCACTCGCTGAGATTGTTACAAAAGAAAGAATTCATGAAATATATAATTTAATTGCTCCAATGATAATAAAAAAATGGTTAGATAATAACGATATAAATGATAAAATCTTAACTCTTCCTTACATTCATGGATTATCTGAAATAGTTCGAGGTTTTCTGAAAAGTTTAATATTAATGTTTATTTTTAGAAACGCCACAAATTAGAAAATTGTTTTATTAATAAAAAAGACAAGGATGCAAAAGAAAATTTATTTCATGTAGTTTACATAATTATAAGCAATTATTACAATAAAGTTTATACTGGAGAAACTTGTAGGAGATTAAATACACGAATAGCGAAACATAAGAGAGATTGTTAAACTGGTAAAAACAAAACTGGAGTTTCACAACACGTTTGGAATCATGAAATTTTCTTCAATTTTAATTACAATTATATTAAAATACAAGCGAGAGAGAATACCTCTTATAAACGGAAATTTCTCGAATCAATTTTTATGAAAGCATATTTTGAGATTTGTGTTAACTTACAATCTGAAAGATAATTCATCAACAATAAATACAAGTGAATTTTGAATGAATATCTTTTCTTTTGCTGTTTTGAATCTTCAAACTTTCTGGCGCGCTCACTAGAGGCACTACGCTTTTGTATGTCCACTCTTCTCATCAAGGTTGTGCCTCTATTCACTTCTTACATACTCTATGCCTTAATCACTGCTTCTATTTTGTTTCAATCAGCTGATTAATTTTCCATTTTTTTAACTACTTCGGAAACCCTTTGGTATTTACTATTTTTGAGTAAAAACGTAGTTTCTTAATTAATTTAAACCTTCGTTCTCTTATGCATTAAATTATAAAAAAAATTATTTTTCAAGCTCTGACATTTTGATTTTTTAACATAATGACATTTTATACCTCGTCGGGTTTTTTTTAAATTCTGTTGATTGATTCGGGTTGGTTCGGACACAGATTCCAGAATAATTCGGAGTAATTCGGAATGAATTCCTCCCCGATACGTTCGCCAGGGTTCAATGCATGTTATAAATGTTATTCTTCAGTCTATGAATTATGAAAATTCCTATTTATTCATCGCAGATTTCACCGTCTTTCCCCTATTCCCCTTTGTTTGCTTCTAACAGAAAAAATATTAATAAAAAGTATGAATAATAAAAAAAATATTAATAGAAACCTAGTAACAAAATCCAACTACTTTTATTTAAAAATTGATTCCTCAATTATTTTTGTCTGAAAAAAGTGTACCATTGTATCTTCTGAAAAATGCATCTTTTTTGTTTAACAATTTTATTATTTAGTTGAAAACGAATCTTTTCTAGCATAAATTTATTCGTTTTTTGTTGGAAATTCATGTTTTTTAGTAGAAAATGTAATGATATGGTTGAAAATTAATTATTTTAAATTGAAAATTCACATATAGGGTTGAAATGTACCTTTTTGGATAAATACCCGATTATTGTGTCAAAAACTCATGTATTTTGTAGAAAATCTGTTTTTTTTTTTTGTATAAATTTATTCTTCTGTTTTTGATATTAATTTCTTTGGATAAAAATTAATTTTTTTTGGTCGAAGATTCATGATATTAGTTGAAAATTTAACTGTTTGGTCGAAAATTCATGTTTTGTTGAAAATTCGTCTTTTTGGTACATAATTCAATACTTTGCATAGAAAACTATATTTTTTTAATGCATGAAAAACCTTCTTAAAGTATAAACTCCACTCTTTTGTTGAAATTTCACCTTTTTCGGTTGGAGAATCCGTTTTTTTTTTGGTTGAAAATTAATGTTTTTAATTGAAAACGTAACTATTCTATTTTTGGTTGAAAATTATAATTTTGCTGTATGAAACTGAATGCGAAAATTCATTTTCTCGGTTGGAAACTCATGTATTTTGTACAAAATGATGTTTTCATAGATAATAATTAATACTCTGTTTTAAAAATTAATTTCTTGGATTAACAATTAATTTTTATTCTGGTTAAAAGTTCATAATTTTAGTTGAAAGTTCATTTATTTAGCTGAAAACTAAGCTACGTAGTTGAAAATTCGTTTTTGTGTCGGCACTTATTTTTCTTAACTGATAATTCAAATATTCTATTTTAGGCTGCAAATTCATCCCTTTTAGCTGAAAATTTACATATTTTGTTGAATATTAGTTTTTTCCTCGGTAGAAAATTAATTTTGTTGCTTCAAAATTAATATTTTTTGTTGAAAAATGAACAATTTCATTAAAAATGATTTTTGTTCGTTGATGATTCATTATTTTAATTAAAAATACATTAATTTGGTTTTAAATTTAACAACTTGATTAAAAATTCGTTTCTTATTCAATTTTATATCAATTTAAAATTCAAATTTAGATGAACTCTCTGAAATCCTTGAAATCTTTGTGAAATATTTTTGAAATCTGGTGTACTGTACCCTTTTTCAAATCTTTGAAATCTGTATGAAATTCTTCTGAAATCTTTTAAATATTTGTGAAATCTTTTGCATTCATTTAGAATCACTGAAATCTTTTGAAATCTTCTGAAACATTTTGAATTCGTTTAAAATCTTAGAAATTTTTGAAATCTTTATGAAATTTTTAAAATATTTGTTAAATCTTTTGTATTCATTTAGAATCATTAAAATATTTGAAATCTTTGTGGAATCTTTTTAAATTTTGGTAAAATCTTTGAAGTTCTTGACATAATTATGAAATGTTCTGGAATAATTATGACATGTTTTGAAATATTCAAAAAATTTCTGAAATTTTTTGTATTCATTCAGAATCATTAAAATATTTAAAATCTTTATGAAGTCTTTTGAAATCTTCTAAAACATTTTGAAATCGTTTAAAATCTTATAATATTTGTGAAATCTTTCTAAAATCTTTCGTATTCATTTGAAGTCTTTAAAATATTTGAAATCTTTGTGGAATCTTTTTAAATTTTGGTAAAATCTTTGAAATTCTTGAAATCATTGTGAAATCTTTTGAAATCTTTTGAAATATTTCTAAAATTTTGAAATATTTGTGAAATATTTTTGAAAGCTTTTGTATTAATTTAAAATCATTAAAATATTTGAAATCTTTGTCAAATCTTTTGAAATTTTGGTAAAATCTTTGAAACCCTTGAAATCTTTAAAGCTGTCATAAAGTGTTTTGAAATCTTTGGAATATTTGTGAAATATTTCTGAAATTTTTGAAATGTGTGTGAAATATTTCTAAATTTTTGTTTATTTATTTGGAATCATTAAAATATTTGAAATCTTTGTGAAATCTTTCAAAATATTTTGAAATCATTTGAAATCTTTAGAAATTTTTGAAATCTTTTAAATCTGGTGTACTGTACCCTTTTTCAAATCTTTGAAATTCTCGTACCTGAGAAAGTAACTATATTCTTTTTCGTTGAAAAATTATCATTTTAGTTTAATTGCAGTTGAAAAATCTTGTACATGAACAAGCCCATTTGCTAATTTTTTTCTATTGATTAAAAAACTTATAACGTAATGAATTACGCATTTTCTTCAAGAGAACATTCATTTTTGGTCAAACAGATCAAAATTCTGCTGGACTTTGCTCTAAGTTGTAACATCTTTTTTTTTAGTACGAATTTTACTCACACAACATCTTTCAATTCACTTCCTCCCCACACAAAAAACATTATTATATTATCGCCGCCCCCCCCC
>CAKNXH010002026.1:47824-58234 GCA_932178445.1 Andricus quercusramuli | reverse complement strand
CCATCATAAAAAATTGCCTGGCATAATTTGTGGATAGCCCGTTATTAAGTTTATTTAAAATAAAAAAGAACAAAAGGTCTTTACCTGAATTCAACGAAAGATTTATGAACAATTTTCGAAAATGTTTCAAATCGAAAGATTGAATCGAATCTATTTATGGGAGAAAAGATAAATTTACGATTTTAGGTGTAAAGTGTTTGTCCGGGCATTGTGGAAGTGATGGACTCTGCGAACATTGGGAAGATGGGTTTCTATTCGATGAAATGGACACTTACATTCCTCGTAGCAGCTCGACAGGAAGCGACGAGAAAACAGGGAAATAAAGGTGAAAATACTTTTCCGTACTGGACGTAAAATCGCTATTTTTATGGGATGGTTATATTTGCCAATGCGGAGCTGTACAGGTCGTAATTTTTATTTTTCAAGCCGGACTTTCACTTAATTTTTATCTTTTAATCGATAATTCAAAGGCAGTGCTGTGGAGCGATTTTATTACCGAAAAAGAAGGATCATTCGATACAGGACAGAGAAAAGAAATTATTCAGCTAGATAGAGGCATTTTAGAGCAAAAACGAAAGCGATAAAAAATAATCTAATGTAATAAATGTCACTTGAAATATGGGCACGCAGGGTGTTCCGAATGAATGATCATTTTTCTTTTGGGAGGGGCAATTTCCGTAAAGAATTATATTTTAGACTTTTGAACAAAAAATTTTTTGATGAAATATATTTTTGACGTTGGGACAAGAAATTCCTGCAAAGAATTAAAATGTTCACTTTAGGACAGGGATTTCCAGTAAAGAATTATAATTTTGAGTTTGGGACAGGAAATTTTTGTAAAGAAATTTAATTTAGACAATCGGGATAGGCAGTTTCTGTCAAGAATTCTCATTTTGATTTTGTGACAGGATATTTTCTAAGAGAATTTTAATTTTGTGACAAAACTGTGAATTTCCCAAAAGAATTATAATTTGTTGTCTTTGGGATATGGAATTTCACTAACGAATTATACTTTCAATTTTCATACAGAGAATTAAATATATTTTTGACAGTGTAACCGATTTCCGCAAGGAATTATACTTTTTAATTTTGAACAGAAAATTTCTTAAAGAATTCTAATTCTAACTATCGGAAAGGGAATTTCATGAAAAAAATTAAATTCTGAAATATAACTGAAAGTTTTCGTTAAGAATTATAATGCTGATTTTGGGTCAAAAAATTTCCGTGAAGAATTCTAATTTTTACTTTTGGGCAGGCAATTTTCTAGAAGAGTTTTTATCTTTAATATGGAACAGGGAATTTCGGGAAAGAAATATAATTTCGTAAATTTGGATAGGCGTATTGTAATTTAAACTTTAAACAAAAAATCATAAAGAATTATATTTTTGACTTCCGGACAGGGAATTTTCTGAAAGAATTATAGATCTCCGATGGAACTTTGAATTTTCGCAGATAATTATAATGTTAATTCAGATTAAAAAAGAGAACTTTGGAATTTATCACAATTTGAAATCCTCTTTTTCAAATTTTGAAAAAAGTCTTGAGTAAGGACGAAGTACGAATAAATTAAATATATAAAAAATCCTGTAATTAATTATAATTTTGATTCCGAAACAGGGAATTTCTCAACGAATTATAATTTTGCTTTGGAAACAAGTAATTTTTTTCATAAAACGGAAAATTTTGAAAAGAAATTTAATTCTGATTTATAAACAGGAAATTTACAAAAAATCCCTGTTTAGGACATAATTTATTAGCTTAAAAAAATTCCTTGCTCCGTAAGGACTTACAATTTTAATTTTCAAACGGAGAATTTCCGTGCAGAATTATAATTTTTATTTAAATGAGGAAATTCTGGTGAAGAATTATTATTTTATTGGAACAAACAATTTTTGTCATGAAACAGGAAATTAAGAAGATAATTCTGATTGTGATTTAAAAAAAAGGAATTTTGAAGGAAATTCCTGTTCAAATTCAGAATTATAATTCCTTTTCAAAATTACCTGTTCCAAATCAGAATTTTTTGAAATTCAAACATTCCTTTTTTTGCGAATGACAATTTGCCAGAATTTGAAACTTTTCTCTTCGAAATTTCAGAAAAAGAGAGTATCTATGTTTATGAATTATAATACAAAAATTTGTAAATAAATATAATTCTGATGTGGAAGAGGAAATTTTTGAAAATAAATATAATTGTGACCTAGAAAAGGGAATTTCCGTGAAGAATTATAATTTTGACATTCGAATAGGGAAATTTCGACATAAAATGAAAAATTTGAGAAATTAATTTGAATTCTGATTTATAAAAAGGGGACTTACACTAACAATCTCTATTCCAAATTATAATTCGTCAGATTTCAAAAATCCCTTCTTCCGAATCAGAATTTGTTGAAATCAACAATTTTTTTTACAAACAAAAATTTGCCAAAATTTGACATTGGTACAGGGAATTTTCGTGAAGAATTATTATTTGACTTAGAACAGAGAGTTTTTGACATGGAACGGAAATTTTGGGAAATAATTTTTAATCTGATTTAACGGAAGGAAATTAAGAAAAATCCCTGTTCGAATGCAGAATTATGATTATTTTACAGAGTTCTCTCTTCCAAATCAGAATTGTGTTTGTTATGACCAAAAGTTGTCTGAAGAACCCTGGCGAAAGTATCGGATAGGAGTTCCTTTCGAACCAATCTGAAATCATCCGAATCATTCCGGACTCTCTGTATCCGAATCATTCCGGAATCTGTATCCAAACCAATCAGAATTAATTCGAACCAATCCGAAAAATTTCTACATTTCGTTCGATTCAAATCGGTCAAAAATTAATCCGACTCAATCCGGTTCAATCCGAACTTCCAATCCGAATATATCCGAACCAAATTTTATATTCGAATTAATCCGAACTCGGATTGACCTAAAACGATTTTCAATCCGAATGAATCCAATTCAATACGAACTCGGATTCATTCGGATTGAAAATTCAGTGTATATCAATCATAGTTCAGATTCATTCGGATTCATTTGGATTGAACCGGATTGAGTCGGATTAATTTTTAAGCGATTTGGGTTAAACAAAATGTGGAACGTTTTTCGAATTGGTTCGAATTGACTCGGATTTGTTCGGATACAGATTCCGGAATGATTCGGATTGGTTCGGAAGGCATTCCTATCCGATACTTTCGCCAAGAAAATAATTAAAATCTTTAAAAACCGTTTGAAATAGTTAAAATATTTTAAACTTTGTTAAACTGACCAGGAGAAAACTGAGAAATATCGGAAATTAACAATTTAATAACATATTAAGGTTGAGTTCTATAACTGATAAGGGTTAGGGTAAGTAGGGTTATTAAGGAGAAATCAGGGGTGGAGAAGTAGGGGGAATAATTGGTAATTTGTAGAAGGAGTAAAGAGAAGTGAGGAGAGCGGGATTACGAGAAGGAAGTTTAGGTGATTTAGGGAATGTAAGGAGAGGCTAATCAGGAACAGTAAGGAAAAATAAAAGAGGGGGAAGTATGTGAGATGAGAAAAATTAGAATAAATGAGGGGAGAGTGAGCATAGAAAGTGAGGGGAAGTTAAGGAAGTGAAAGTAGGATAAAAGAGGGAAAATGAGTGGTAGGGAAATGAGAGGAATGGAGGGAAGTCAACATAAATTAGGGAGGGTAGCGGGGGGAACAAGGGGAAATGTATTAAGTAGAAGTGAGGGAAGCGAAGCAAAATAAGGGATGGGAAAGTGGGGGAAAGTAAAGAGAGTGAGAAGAAATACGGGTGGGGTAAGTAGGGGAAGCGAGAAAAAATAAGAGGACGGAAAGTAGGGGAAGTAAGGGGATATAATGAGAGAGAAAATAGGGGAACTTAGGGGAAATAAGGGGTCGAATATTAGTGAATATGCACGAAAATGAGGAGAAGGGGTGAGCGGAAGTGATGGAAAGCAAAGTTAGGGAAGCGAGGGAAAATGAAGGGAGGGGAAGTATGTGAGGTGAGGGAAATCAGAATAAATGAGGGAAGAGTAAGCAAGGGAAGTGGGAAATGTGCGAAAAACAAGACAAGGGAAAGGAGGGGAAGCAAGTGAAAATGAGGGAAAAGAAAGTGAGGGGACCTAAGGGTAGGGAAATTGGGGAAGTGAAGAGAAGTGAGGAGTGAAGAAGTAGGGGAAGTGAAAAGAAATGCGGATAGGGTAAGTAGGGGACGTTAGGATGAGTGAGGTAGGATAAATAAGGGACGTGAGAAGAATTTATGGGTGGTAAAGTAGTTGAGGTAAGAAAAAAGGTGGAGAAGGGAGTGAAGGAAAGTGAGGGGAGCGGTAGCAGGGTGAGAAAGGCTAGATTATGTATAGGAAGTAAGGAGGGCGCAGTAGGAAAAGTGACAGATACAAAGAAGGGGATAGGAGATGACAGGAATGAGAATAAATGAAGGAAGAGTGAGAAGGGAATGCGAGGGGGAATGAGGGTAATGGAAATAGGGGAAGCAGAGATAAATAAGTGGTAGAGAAGTGAGGGGACATGAGGAGAGGAGAAATCAGGGGAGGGTGAGTAGAGGCAGTGAAGGAAAATAAGGGAGCGGATGTAGGGCGAATAAGGGAAAATGATTGGAAGTCAGGGAGGGCTAGGAGGAACGAGGAGAGAGGAAAGAAGGGGAGGGTAAATAGAGGAGTTGAAGGAAGATAAGGGAGGAGAAGTAGGATAAATAAGGGAAAATGATTGAAAGTGAGGGAGGGCTAATCGTAGTGGAAGGAGGTAGAGAAAGGGATGGTTAGCTGCGCAAGTGAGAAGAGGGGGAAATAAAGGAGGAAGGAGTTCGGAGGGGAGAAGTAGCGAAGGGTGAACTGAGGTTTTGGGAATCAGGGAAGAAGAGGGGAAATTTGGGTGAGTAGTGGAGGGAAGTTATTGGGGAGGATGAGGTTTGAAAGACTTAATTGGCATCTTAATAGGTGCCCAACTGGCCACTTTGACTAATTTTTATTAGAAAGATTTAAAAGGATTTTCAAACCCAATCCCTTCTCCTACTTAGTTTATCTCCCCAGGGTGGATGCTTTGATGCATCTTAGATTTCTCGATTCAATTTTTCTATCTGTCTGAAAGCATCTTATGGGCGATAAGAGGCCGATTTGGATGAAAAAAGTAGTGTAAATTGAATACCAACCTATCATCGTAAGTAGATCCAACAGTACTCCCACGAGTTCGCCAGCTGAGATCAAGGGGTGCGTCTCCTTCTGCCTCGCAGCGCAGAGTCACCCTCTCACCCCTTCTCACAGATTCCTCTCTGCTTCTGACGGTCACGGAAGGTCCTGCTGTTTTAAGAAATTACGTTTCACACAATCTCGCACTTGATACACCAGTACTGATCACAGTACTGCGGTAGGTCTCGGGAGGATGAAAAAGTATCGACATAAATCAGCCCTTGAAAGCTCGAACTTTAATACCTCGGCTGTCGAGGGTCGCTCGAGCCATAGATCCCTTTCTTTCGTAAGACACGCTCGTTAATTGAGTCTTATTCACTTTGAAAGCTCAGTACGAAAAGCCTGATAATAGTCAGCTTATTTCAGAATTCCACTACTTTAACTAATATTTGTATGTAAAATTGATCAGTAATCGAACTTTAAAGAACGGCAACAAATTCTAGGGTTTAGTATCTTTTTTTAATCAATTTTAAAATAACTTTCGCTTTAAATTTGAATCATTCAAGAAGGACTGATTTGTAGTCAATTTTGTCTGATTCAAATAATGCGGATTCGCCGACTGACAAATCGGTTAAAAGGACTTTTCAAATCGGTCCATTTGTGTCACTGAGGGAATCAGTCGTTTTAAATCATCCAATCTGTTGCATTTGCTACAAACGACGGTTAATTTTTAACCAAAGATGTGGTAGATGATTTTTCAATTCACAAAATTAATTTTCAAAAGAAAAAAAATTTGAATGAAATAGTTCAATTTTATAACGAAAGAGAAAAATCTTGAACCAAAAAAATAAATTTTCAACAAAGCAGTTCATCTTTCAATCAAATTTTCTAACCAAAAATACAATTTTTCATCAAAAATCTTCATTTTGAACTAACTATTTGAATATGTGACTGCTAAAAAATATCATTTTCAAACCAAAAACGGAATACCTTAATTCATACTTGAAAAAAAACTCAAACAAAAAAACTAATTTTCGAAAAAAGTCTCAACAAAAAATGTAGTAGCTGATATTTAGACTAAATATATTTTTATTTTAAATAAAAAAAATTTGATATTTTGACCAAAAATATTTTTAATCTAAATAAAAAACAGTTGAATTTAACCAAAACAGACGAATTTTTAATTAAAAAAACAACCATTTTTCAACAAAACGATTTCCATGTGTTACTCAGTTAACCATCTCAAAAATATAAACAAATTTTCCTGATACCATTTTTTTGATATGACATATTTTTCCTCTTAATCGTAAAAAATACAATTAAAAAAAATGCCATTTTTCAGTAAAACTACGCAAGATACGAAAAAAACGAATATACGAAACTGACTTAACCAAAAGAGATATACAAATTTGAAATAAATAATTTTTTGATAGGATGTGTTGTTTTTGTTTTAGTCCTAAGAAATAAAATTTCAAAAGATTAAAATTTTTGGAAAAACGGCACAAGATACAAAAAAAATGAATAGTTTTAATAGTGAACAATGATATTACAAATAAACAAATCACATGTTTGGAATAAAGACACGAGGTGCAAAAAAATGTCTAATAACCAATTTTTTGGCCTAAATTAGATCTGAAAATCTGCTTTTGACTTTTCTTTTCCTCGAGAAACGTGATGAGAATGTGTTCGTTAAAGCTTTAGGAGCTTTAACAAAAGAGAATTCACAATTACTAAATTTCAATTGCCGATGATTTCACTTTTAATTTTGAAAGCCCTGTTTTCGTTTTTTTCGCTGGATTGTTAACTAAATTAATCGAACCCAATATAATAATCTAACTATTCTTGGTTAAAAGTTAATTTTTTGGTTAAAAAGACTACTATTACATTTTCGGTTCAGAATTAATCTGGTTTGGTGGAAAATTCTACAATTTGGTTGAAAATTTAATTATTTTGTGAAAATGCAACTACATTTTAAAGTCATCTTTTTGAAATAAAATAGCTACTTGATTAGGTGTTGAACAACTTTGTTAAAAGTTCATTTTTTTGTTGAAGATTCATCTTTTTGGTCAACTTGTTTGACGATTAACTATTTTGTTGAAAACTCGTTTCATTATTCATTAAGTTAATTTTTTAATCTGAAATCGAAATATTCCATTTTTGTTTGAAATGATCTTTTTTAAATTAAAAATTCAACTATTCGGATGCTGAATAAATCTTTTTTAGTTCAAAATTTAAGAAATTTGGTTATAAATGTGTTTTATTCTCCGTTGAGAATTAATTTTTTGCCTGAAAACGTAACTACTCTATTTCTGGTCAAAAACTGATATTATAAATTGAAAATCGATCTTCTCTAGTTGAAAATTCATTTACTTTGTTGGAATATCGCCCTTCTCCGTAGAAAATTAATTTTATTTGCTGAAAATTGATTGTTTTTGGTTAAAAATGCAACTGCTCAATTGAAAATTAATCTTTTCTGGTTACAGATTCAACTATTTGGACGTACATTAATTTTTTTTTCTAACAATTATTTTTTCAAGTTGAGAGTTTAACTGTTTGTAGAAAATTTATTTTTCTTTTGGATTGAAAATTGAACAACTTGGTATATAATTAAACTATTCTGTTGAAAATTAACTTCTTTGTTGAAAGTTCATGTTTTCGGTTCAAAATTCAATCATTTTGATGGAAAAATCAAATATTTGGTTTGCAATAAAACTATTCATTGGATGATTTAACTGTTTTCTTTTCTTTTTTTTTTTAAATTTAATTTTTTTTTCTGCAAATGTACTTTTCCGAGTTTTGGTCAAAAATTCATTCCTTATAAGTTGAAAATTCAAATATTTTGTAGAAAGTTTATGTATATTCTGTTTGAAAATTCGTTCAATTTTGATTGCAGGTTCAACTATAATGATAAAAATTCGTAATTTTTAGTTGAACTGATTCTAGTGTCCAATAATTTTCCTTGCTTATTGTGATAGTTATTCACTTTACGATAATGAGATGTAAACAAAAGTTGATGAATAAATCTAAAAATAGTTTTCAATTCACAATTTTTCAGATTCTTCCAGAGTTTGCTTGAAGAAAAACAACTTTTGGCGCTGGGAGAAGCATTTTAACAAAATTTATAATTACGATAATTATAGAACGGTCAGAAAAATAGAACATGCCAGTCTTCATATATGACGATTTTTGGGGCTAATTTTCATTGCGTCCAAAGTTTATGAAATATTTATCAACTTTTCAGTACACTAGGTCCAGTAGGTACTACTGGTCCAAAATCAATATTTTTTGAATACTGATTTTTCTTTCTAAATTATAAAAAAATTGCTCTCAAGCTCCGCTGGGATCCGAACCCAGGTCTTTTAGATTGCCGGTCTGATTCTCTTAACCACTGAGCTACGGAGAGATGAGATTAACTTCTTCACAATCCATACAAGTTGAATTCCGACATAATTCCTTGAACTTGTAAAATCAATTTTTTTACAATTTATAAATAAAAAGCAAGATTCAAAAAATATTGATTCTGGATCAGTAGACAAAAACAATTAACATCAACCTATTTAATACATTTTATCTGGTCGAAACCATTACATGAAGAAAAGCATTCGTATGTTTGAAAAATTAATCTTACAAGTATAACCAATTATCTCGGAATTCAACTTGTAGGGGTTGTGAAGAAATTAATCTCGTCCGTCCGTTGCTTAGTGAGTAAGAGCATCAGACAGGCAACCTGAAAGAACCGGGTTGGGATTCCAGCGAAGCTTGAGAGCAATTTTTCACAATTTAGGAATAAAAATAAATGTTCAAAAAATATGGATTTTAGACCAGTAGTCAAAAAACAATTACCATCAAATTATTTCATACATTTTGTCTGGTCGAAACCAAAACAACAACAAAATGGAATGAAATTTGTTTTTTAATTTCTGTTATCACTCTAATGATTGATGGTTTCAATAATATTTGACTCATTCGTTGCTACAAATAACAACTAACTAATTTTATAAGTTGTGAAAAGAATCTCTCTAGCTCCGCTGAGATTCGAACACCAGGTCTTTCAGATTTCCGGGATTTTCTTCACAACTCCTACAAGTTGAATGTTGACGTCATTCAATGTACTTACAAGAATCTGAAGGCCTGGTATTCGAATCCTAGCGGAGCTAGAGAGATTTTTTTCACAACTTGTAAAATTAATAATCAATATTCAAGAAAGTATTGATTTTAGACTAAGTAGACAAAAAAACATCAAAATCATATTAATTACTATTTCGCCAGCCAAAAAACCACATCAATGAATGAAAATCACTCTCATGTTGGAATGATTAGAAATTAATCTTGCTAGTACATTGAATAACGTCGACATTAAACTTGTAGGAGTTGTGAAGAAAGTCTTCTCGTCTCTTCTTAGCTTAGTTCGTTAAATTGTTAAAACATCAGACCGGATATCTGAAAGATCTGGTTTTCGAATCCCAGCGGAGCTAAAGAGATTCTTTTCACAACTTGTAAAATTAATAATCAATATTTAAAAAAATATTGATTTTAGACCAAGTAGACAAAAAATCATCAATATCATATTAATTACTATTTCGATAGCCAAAATACCACATCAATTGATGAAAATCACTCTCATGTTGAAATGATTAAAAATTAATCTTTACAGTACATTGAATGACGTCGACATTAAACTTGTAGGAGTTGTGAAGAAAGTCTTCTCGTCTCTTCGTAGCTTAGTTGGTTAAAGCATCAGACCGGATATCTTAATGATCTGGTTTTCGAATCCCAGCGGAGCTAGAGAGATTCTTTTCACAACTTATAAAATTAATAATCAATAATTATAAAATATTGATTTTAAACCAATTAGATAAAAAAACATCAACATCATATTGATTACTAGTTCCCTAGCCAAAAAACCACATCAATTAATGAAAATCACTCTCATGTTGGAATGATTAAAAATTAATCTTGCAAGTACATTGAATGACGTCGACATTATACTTGTAGAAGTTGTGAAGAAAGTCTTTTCGTCTCTTCGTAGCTTAGTTGCTTAAAGCATTAGATCGGATATATGAATAATCTGGTTTTCGAATCCCAGCGGAGCTAGAGAGATTCTTTTCACAACTTATAAAATTAATAACCAATATTCAAAAAAATATGGATTTTAGACCAAGTAGACAAAAAAACAACATCATATTAATTACTATTTCGCTAGCCACATCAATTAATGAAAATCACTCTCGTGTTGGAATGATTAAAAATTAATCTTGCTAGTACATTGAATAACGTCGACATTAAACTTGTA
>CAKNXH010002026.1:0-47814 GCA_932178445.1 Andricus quercusramuli | reverse complement strand
TAATGAAAATCACTCTCATGTTGGAATGGTTAAAAATTAATCTTGCAGGTACATTGAATGACGTCGACATTCAACTTGTAGGAGTTGTGAAGAAAGTCTTCTCGTCTCTTCGTAGCTTAATTGGTTAAAGCATCAGACCGGATATCTGAAAGATCTGGTTTTCGAATCCCAGCGGAGCTAGAGAGATTCTTTTCACAATTTATAAAATTAATAATCAATATTAAAAAAAAATGGATTTTAGACCAAGTAGACAAAAAAAACAAAATCATATTAGTTACTATTTCGCTAGTTGCATCAATTATTGAAAATCACCCACATGTTGGAATGCTTCAAAATTAATCTTGCAAGTACATTGAATGACGTCAACATTAAACTTGTAGGAGTTGTGAAGAAAGTCTTCTCGTCTCTTCGTAGCTTAATTGCTTAAAGCATCAGACCGTATATCTGAAAGATTTCGTTTCCGAATCCCAGCGGAGCTAGAGAGATTCTTTTCACAACTTGTAAAACTAATAATCAATATTAAAAAAAATATTGATTTCAGGCCAAGTAGACAAAAAATCAACCTAATATTAATTACTATTTCGCTCGTGAAAACCCATAACATCGATTAATAAAAGTTTCAGAAATATATTTTCAATTTTAAGTTTATTTCTCCATGTAGAGTAAGGAAAGATTTTTTTTTTTTCAAACTTGACGCGCAGTTTTGAAAGCAGTCTGGTGTTCTTAGATTGCGAGGAGCTGGTACACATGAGGGTTTCTCGACCTCTCTACAGTAAATTTAACCATCTTCATAGAAACGTCACATGAATATTTGAGTATGTGCTATCTGGGTACTCACATTTGTTTCACGTACTTATGCGGTTGCATTCAGCACGTCGCACAAGTCATGGCAATACCGCATAACGAGGAATGCCGCACCAGACTGCATACAAACCGTGCACTATAAACTATATATTCGTCCAGTATGCAACAATAATTTTGAATCAGTCAATTGTCATGAAAAATTTAATTTTGAATGCAGAATCATAGATTAATCCATTGCAGATTTCACAGCAAAAATGCTCTCAAAATCAGGGAAATTGAGTGATTTTTCAGGGAAATAGTAAAATGATCTGGTTTTTTTCAAACTAATTTCGGTACGATACTCTTAAGATTTCAAGTCAAAATTTATTGCAGTTTCAATAAAATTTAAATTGAATTTTCAAACAAAAAGGTTGAATTTTCCACCAAGGAAGATGAATTTTCATTAAGAAAAAGTTAATTTTCAAACAAGCAGTTGCACTTTGAACTAAATAGTTGCACTTTCGAGTAAGAGAGTTAATTTTTCACAAGGAAGGTGAATTTTTAACCAAATATTACAATTTTTAACCTACAAAAATGAACGTTCAAACAAAAACGAAGAACTTTCAACAATAAAATTGAATTTTCAAGTGAGGAAGACTTTTCAGTCAAGAAAGATAAATACAGACAAAATGTTAATCTTCACGCCATTAAGATGAATTTTTTACAAAACGATTGAATTTTTAACCAGAAAATATGAATTTTCAACAAAAAATTTAATTTCTAATCAAATAGGTGAATTTCTGAATAAATAGTTTGATTTTCTACCAAACGGGTGAAATTACAAGCCGAAAGACGAATTTTGCATGAAACCGTTGAATTATTAAACCCAAAATATGAATTTTAAACAAAAAGGTCTATTTAATAACATAATCATTGAAGTTGCTATAGAACTTTTATATTTTTAAGCCGGTAAAGACACTTTTTCTACGAAACAGTTGAATTTTTATTCTAAAAATAAGAACTTTCAAGCGGAGTTTAATTTTCAAGGAAGGAAGATTTTTCTAACAAGAAAGACAAATTCAAACAAGATGTTGAATTTTCAAGCCATAAAGACGAATTTTCTACAAAAAGTTCAATTTCTAACCACAAAATATGATTTTCAACAAAAAAGTTCATTTTCAACCAGGCAGATGAATTTTCAAATAAATATTTTATTTTCTACCAAATTAATAAAATTACAAACCAAAAAGGCGAATTGTCCATAAAATAGTTGAATTATCAAACACAAAATATGAATTAAAAAAAAGGTTTATTTATCGACATAAAACTTAAAACCGCTATAAAATTCTTGAATTTTCAAGCCAAAACACACACATTTTCAACAAAACAGATAAATTTTCAACACAAAAATAAGAATTTTGACGAAAAAGTCCATGCTTAACCTATTATTAGAATTTTTCAACAAAAAAGTCAAATTCTCAAACAAAAAATAATAATTTTTAGCCAAACAGTTAACTTTCCAGCCAGAAAAGAGATGCATTTTCAACCCAAAAAACAAGTTTTCAAATCAAAAATATAAATAAAAAAAATCATTTTTAGCCAAATAGTTGAATTTTCTACCAAAATAATTTAATATCAACCAATGAGATGAACTTTTATCCAAGCAGATTAATTTTCAACTAAAACAAGATCGATTTTCCCTTCAAAAAATTAATTGGAAAAGATCCCAAAGATAAAGATAAATTTGAATTAAAAAAAAATAATTTTTGACCAAGCTTATTCAACAGAAAAATCATGTTTAAACAAACAGTTTAATTTGCAACAAGATAGTTGAATTTTCAAATCAAAGCATATTAATTTTGAACAAAATAGTTGACTTTTTAGCCAAAAAAGTTCAAGTAAAGAAATTAATTTTTAACCTAAAGAGATAAGTTTTAAACCCAAAAATATGAATTTTTACTAAAAAGTAAGCTTTCAATGAAATGGTTCAATTTTCTAACAAAATAGTAGAATGGTTATCAAAAAAAATGAATTTCCAACCATATAGATTAATTCTTAACAGTTAAACTTTCGAGCAGGTTGTTGAACTTATTTTTATCAAGAAAAATGATTTCTCAGCATAAAATGTAATAGTTGATACTTTAACCAAAAAAGATTTGAATTTCAAATAAGACACAATTGAGTTTAAACTAAAAAAAAGAATTTTCAACAAGATATTTTAATTCATGTTAAAAGCCGACTCAATTTCAACCAAACACTTCCATTTTTCACCGAAAGAGATGAGATTTTGAACCGAAACAACAAATTTGTAATTAAAAATGATTCTTCAGTCAAGGAAGACAAAACATTTCATCCAAGTTATGAAATTTGTAAGCCAAAAAGGACGAATTTTCTATAAAAAATACGAATGTGCAACAAAACGTTTGAACTTACGACAGAAAAAGGTGAAATTTCTACCAAAAGATGAATTTTCCAACCGAAATGACGAATTCCCTACAAATAAAGATTTTTTAGTTCTAAGAGAAGGAAACTTCAAAAACATTGTTGAGTTTTCAAGCGAAAAAGACGATTTTTCAATCAAAATTTTAATTTTCAACTTGAAGTTTAAAAAAAAATTGAATTTTTAAACAAAAAGTATCAACTTTGAACGAAAATCTTTAAAAATGGGAATAGGGGAAAGAGTTTGAAGTATGCACCTGTTCTTGTTCCGATTAATTCATGATTTGTAGTAAATAATAGATCATCCTATTCACGCAATTCATTTTACTTTTGATTTTTCAATTTTACGAAAAGCAAACAAAAAAAACCAAATTTTCACCAAAAAGCCATTCTAAATATCGATGGTCATCAAAAATTGTGAGAAGAAGTAAGATCTTTGAAAAATTTATAAATCTTATTTATGTCACAATGTGAACGATGTTAATTTCAAAATTTTTTAATTAATTAATCACATTAACGGAAGAAAACGAAGGAATTGAAGAATGAAATATAGAATTCTTCTTCAAAAACTCTGAAAATTAATAAAATTACATAACAGAATTCAGTTTTGAGTAGTTCAGTCCCTATTAAAATATGATTTTAAAAATTATAAGATCAAAGAGCAAAACAAAAAAAAGATAACTCATCAATGTAAAGCTCTCGAGCATTTTCATCAAATTTTTATAAGAAAGAGTGATATTCTGGAATCCCTGGACACGTAAAACCTTCTGACAACCATATTTTTGGTAGGTAACACGATGCTATTATATCACTTCTTGGTGAATTAAATTCCTTTCAATCGCAATAATGTAATTTCTTTCTTGGACTTCTAAAAACACTAGTATTACAGAAATTAATTTTTGAGAAACAGTATTTTCAAAAAAATATTATCAAAGGTCAAAACAAGAAAAAGATAAATCTTCAATATCAGAGTGAATGCATGACTAAATTATGGATTTATATTCCTAAACATTTAATTATGTTAAGGGAATTGTTTTCATTCAAAAAAAGTCATTCAATAGTTCGTATTGATAACATCTTATTGGTCATTCAATAATGTTCAAAAGTAATACACAAAATATCATAGAAATACATTTTGAGAAACAGTTTCTTCAAAAATATATAATCAAAGGACAACACAACAATAAGATAAGTCTCCAATATGAAGCTTTTGATAGTTGTTATTCAAATTTCATAAAAAAGAGTAATATCCTGGAATTTCTGGGTTTTGTTCTTCAAACAATACAAAAAAGTATTAACAAAGATTTTCAAACATGTATTGAAGATCAAATTGAATTAAGAGTATTGCTTTTGTATTAAAGTATATTTCAAGCGAATCAGGTTGAATGCATAATTGAATTATCAATTTCTGTTCATAAAAATTTGGTTGTATCAAGGGAATTGCTTTTATTCCAAAAAATGCATTCATTGATGTTCATAAGTAATACATGCACAACCTTCTGGCAACACTCTTTGGGATATTAAACGCAGAAAAAACTAGGTTTTCAATTTTGTTTCAGACCATTTCCTTACAAACTCATTCCGAATTTCAGTTACGTTAAATCTCTTTATCAATTTCTAAACTGAAAAAAATCGAATTGGTTTTAATATTGGTATTGCTCACTATCTATCACTTATGGTTTGAATTTAGTTTCGGTATATTTTGATGCCGTTTCTTTGTTAAAAATAAAACTTTGTTCTTTTCTGTGAAACCCTTTTAATCGTAAAGATGTAATTTCTCTCTTAAGATTCTAAAAACACACCTTTTACAGAAATCAACTTCGAGAAACAGTATCTTCAAAAAATACTATCAATCGGCAACACAGCAAAACGATAATTTTTCAATACAGAAGGTTTTGACCGTTTCTACTGAAATTTTATAAGAAAGAGTAGTACCCTGGGCCCTATAAATTTCGTTCCAAAAACAAGATAAAAAGTATTTACAAAGATTATCAAAGAAGGTTTTGAAGATAAAATGAAATTTAAAGTATTGAATTACTTTTGTTATTATAATGTTTCGGCAAGGATACTGTATCTTCTGACGAAGTTTTGTTGAAATTTCATAATTAGTTCATGCGTGAGAACAAACAATTTATTTTTAACCTGAAAAAAATTTCACCTCTTCTTTATTCATATTTTTTAACTTAATGAAACACTTTTATGACATGCTTACACATTAGAATCAAAGCTTGAAGTTTGATGAACAATATTTATTAATACAAAGTATTCTTTGTTCAATATTTATAAAAATTTTAAGGGCTTTTTATTGAATATTACATTTTCCAACAGCAGATAACCAATAGTAGATAATCGGAAAATTACAAAAAATGTCTCTGTCAAAATTGGCAGCTATGAGACTGTCTCGCAGTTGTTTTAAGTTAAACGTTGTATTTCTTTGCTTATTCTGGCTCGTAACGTTTTTGAATTCCAATTATTGTGAATAATAAACTAAGAAAATATTATAAATTATGAGTTATTAAAAAGCTTTTTAATTTTAGTTGTGTTTCAAAGAGCCTTTCGGAAATGATATCATTCTTAGGAATAAGGTATTCAAAAAAGCTGCAATTTTCCGGCATCGCAATTAAGGTTAAATGGTATGAAGATTAAACATTCCGTACCAGTCGCACCAAACTTACGAAATATCAGAGATAAAAAAAAATGTCAAGAATTTAAACTTTTCCATTTTTTGTAAAATAATCATAGTTTCAACTCTTGCTAACTCAACAAATTGACTTTCGTTGTAAGTATACTAATGATAAATTATAATTATCCAGAATTTGTCCTGTCCAGGAGCAATAATAGAAACGATTATCTCTAGATGGACAACGGTGTTATTTTGCCCTTGACCAGTTCCAATAAAAATGTTTAATACAGCTAATTGATTACTTTCCTGCTATTTTTTTCTATAAGAATACTCAATTGAACATGTGAGCTTCACTCAACAATGGCCATCTTTCTTTATTTTTTGAAACTGATGTAGTTAAATGCTGTTGAATTTCTGCCTATAAACTGTAGGGTGGTTTCCCCTATTGCATAATTGAAATATTGTCAAAATTTGAGCGGTCAATACGTTCCTTTTAGTGTCTAAGGATCTTTCTTTTGAGGATCGTATACTTTGAGCTTCCCTGGAGGTATAAAAATAGATTCTCAATTTTGCTGCAACAACGTCGCCTTGATGCCGCAAAGTATCAGTCGCTCTTTATAATGTCATCTGGATACTTGGGTGCCGATACTTTCATCCCTTATTTGCAAGTAGTATAGTATAGCAATAGGATGGGTTGGGTGGAGGATCTGCGTAAATATTTTACCATGAACTGTTAGCCGAATGAGTTTGCTGAGACCAGGTCCGATACCGTTGCTTGCCTTGCATAGGTAAGAGCCACTGTGCTCTCGAGATACCCTCGGGATCAGCAACGAGCCATTCGCAGCAACTCCGGCTCCTTCGGTTCCCCCATAACCGAGCTCCCTGTAGTCACCTGGACTTTCACCTAAATATTCGAAGAAAATTTCACATGAGTACGATCGTAAAATGACATTTTTGAGTTGTGTAAAAAAGCGAGTGGCTGGAACGTATACTGATAAAAACAATAAAGTTAAGGTAAGAAAATAATTTTGTTGAGCAGTCTTTATTTGTCTTACAAAAATTTGGTTCTGATTACCAAAGATTTTGTTCTGATTACTAATAAGGAGGTTGATGTAACTAAAGAATTTGTTTGGTTTGAACAAAAATTTTTGTTAAGTATTGTTTGTTACTTGTACCAAAGAATTTGTCCCAGATTTTAATATGACGATGTTAGCTGACAAGTCAGAGAAAGCAAAGTATTGTTATTTTGACCTGTAAGGTTTTTTAAAGCAGTCTTGAATAAAATATAGCTTCAGTTTGTGTGATTAGTATTAGGTATTTTTTGGGGATATGCTACAACAATTTTGTTAATTAGCATGTTTGTGATAGTGATCTTATTCGATTTGACTTTAGAATTTAGGAGTATGAAAAATAATTTTTATTCTGTTTAAAAAAAAGACCAAATCCTCCTTGTTTAAAAAAGAAGCTAAAAGAAGAGAAAATGATTTGATTCATTAAAATATATTTGATTTAAGAATATTGAGATATTTTGCTGTATTTACGAAATATAAATTTTCCTTCAACAAACCCATATTATCACATAAACCAAATAATCTTATTGCTATTACAAAATTATGGTTAATTTTACAAAATACATTTGTTCAACCAACAAAATGTTTTTATGTGCCTACAAAAAAATGTTGTTGAGTGTACTCAATCAAACAGTTTTGTTGCTTTTATAGCAACTAACAAATTTGTTCAGGGCAACCAAACTTTGATTTGACCAACCGAAGATTTTTCTGAGCGATAGGGATGACATGATTTGATTTGATTTTTTTTAGATTTGATGATTTGATTGATTTGACATGATGACATGATCTTTGGAAAGAACCAACTTCCGATTGTTGAAAAATACAGAAAATACAATTACTGAAATAAAAAATTTCAGAAAAATGGAAATTTCCGAAGTTTTGAATGATCGCAAAAATAAAAATACAACAAATTTTTATTAACGACATTGAAATAGGGTATAGGAACCAATTGTTAAGGAAATAGTCCACCTCAAACTTCGCTAGCCTCTTTTTCACATATAAACTAAAACTTCTCGCCAAATTTATTTTAAATCGCGCATAACCTAAAATAAAACAAAGCAAAAAATTGTGAATTTAATCATTTTGAATGATAATCTAAAGACTAATGATAATCTAAAAAATCTTATCATCTGTTCAATTAAAAATAACAATTTTCGACGAAAGAACACTAACATGACATAACAATTAATTGTCACATAATAATAACCGACTTCCGGTTCAAAACGTTAACATAGCCTCAAATTCTTTCAAAATTTTCAATTTCCTCTGAAATCGATATCGACATTTCCGGAAAAACACTGACATAATTGAAAATTGTTTAAGTTTGTAAATGTTGTAATTTTAAGTAAAATCTTTGGATTTAAATCTATGATTATTATTCAAAAATACCAATTTCCAGTAAAACACACAAAGATAACCGAAATTTGTTATAAATGGTAAATATTCTTTAAAATCCATTAATTTTTTAATTAAAATACTAATAATTCCTGACGAAAGACACTAGCAACAAATAACAAAACATTGTCTTAAATTTTGAATCCCGAAATTTTAAATCCCCAGAATTAGTAAATTCCAGAATTTAGTCAACTACAGAAATTTCAAATTCTCGAAAAAGTTAAATAAAATTATGTTGAATATTTCTCATCTGGTAAAATAATATTTTACTGTATATAGATGCAGTTTGAAATTGAAAAAGCTTATTGAAAATTTACTTATTGGATCACTCATATTCTGTGCAAAATTTGATGTAAGCGTGCAATTCCATGATATTTTTGGGATTTTTTCAGGAATTTGAAATTTTTACAATTTGAAATTTCAGGAATCTACTAATTTCGTGAATTTACTAATTTCAAAAATTTGAAATGTTGGGTTTGAAAATTTTTGTAATTATAAATTTCTGAATTTATCTAATTTTTTTAACTTCCACTTGTGGAATATTTCAATTTCTTTAATAATCAATTTCGGTAATTTGGAACATTTCTATTTCGGTAATCACATTTTTGGTATTTTTCGACTTTCAAGATTTTTCTTTTTTGGCAAGATGGGAGAAAATAATGGGAGGATAGTCGGGAAAATAAGGGAAGAGAAGTGAGGGGAAGGAAAGTAGGGAAAGCGAAGGCAAATAGGAAGAAAAAGAATTTCGGAAGTGAAAGGAAACGAGTGGATGGTAATTGGGGAAAATAAGAAGAGGGGGAATCAGGGAAGTGAGAGGTTGATATAGGAGGGGAAATAGGGGAAAGGGGAAGGCAAAATGAGGGAAACCGGTAAGAGAGGAAGCAGGGTAAATGAGAGAGGGAAAGTAGGGGAAGTGAGAGGAAATTAAGAGAGGGGAATGAGGGGAAGTGAGTAGCGAGGAAGTAGGAAAAATAGAGGTGGATAAGTAAGGGGAAACGGTGACAGGAGAAGTAGGGGAAACAAGGATGGAGAAGAGGGAGAATTGTGGAAGTAAGGGGAAGTCATGGAAGGGAAGTCAAAGGGAAAGAAAAGGGGGATTAGTTAGAAAGAGAAGGGGAAATAAAGGGAAACGATAAAAGGGGAAATAGAGGAAACAAGTGTAGGGAAGTAGAGGAAATTAAGTGATAGAAAATAGGGAAAGCAAGGTAAAATAATGGGAATGGAAGCTTCTGAAATAAGAGGAAATAAGGGATGGAGACGTATGGTAAGTGAATGAAGATGTAGTATGGAAAGAGTAGGAGAAGTAGAGGAAGTGAGGGCAGGATAGTATGGGAAATGCGTAGAGGGGAAGTGAGCGGTAATTAGAGTAGTTGAAGTAGGGAAATGCGTAGAGGGGAAGTGAGCGGTAATTAGAGTAGTTGAAGTAGGGAAATGCGTAGAGGGGAAGTGAGCGGTAATTAGAGTAGTTGAAGTAAAAAGGAGGTTAAAAGGAAACGGAAAATTAGGGAAAACGATGAGAGGGGAACAAGGGGAAATGAGCTTATGGAAGTAGGGGACATCAAGGGATGGAAAATAGAGAAAGCGAGTTGAAATAATGCGGAAGAAATTTTCTGAACTAAAGGGAATTGGGGGGAGAAGACGTATGGGAAGTGAATGGAGATATTGTATGGAAAGAGTAGAAGAAGTAGAGGAAGTGAGAACAGGAGAGTACAGAAAATGTGAAAAGGGGAAGTGAGCGCTAATTAGAGGAAGGGAGGTAAAAAATAGGAAAAAAGGAAATGGGAAATGAGGGAAAACGATGAAAGGGGAAGTAGGGGAAATGAGTCTAGGGGAGTAGAGGACATTAAGGGATGGAAAATAGGGAAAGCGTGGTGAAATAATGGGAACTGAACTTTCTTGAATAAGGGTAAATGAGGGGAGGGTTAGTAGAGAAATTTGGAGAAATAAGGAAAGAGGAAGTAGGGAAATAATGGGGAATGAGGAGAGCGAGAGAGGTGAAATAAGAGGAAATAAGGAGATTGCAGGTTGGGGAAGTAGAAGAAAATGATGAGACACGAAGTAGGGGAAATTAGGGGAAAGTAAGGGATAGAAAGTAGTGGAAGTGAGGTGAGGGTAGTAGGAAAAATAATTAAAAACGAGTGTGAGTAGTAGGGAAAGTGTGAGTTGTGGAAGGGAATTAGGGAAAGGGGACTATTAGCTGGGGAAGCGAAGAGAGGGGGAAGTAACAAGACCCTTTTTTTTTAGAGCGCGACGTCTCCTTTGACAAATTTTTCAAATTATTTCAACAGGAAAGGTATTAGTTTACTAGAATAAATTTTCTATAAATTATTAGTTCTACTTAAGATTTATTTGATTTAAATTCAAATTTTATATCCAGTTTTCCTAAAATGGAAATATAGTATAAAGTATGAAACTTCGTAGAAACTGCTTGTTCATGTGGCTTTAAGCGAGAGTTATTTTTCATTCAAGATTTAGCTCGAGGGTGGTTTTTCGATTCACGTATATATCGAGGTACTTTTGTTTGGAAGTTTTGAACGATCCTGGAGGATATATAATGGTCTTTATATCAAACTGACATTCGCTTGGTAATGCGGCTTTCATTGACTCATAACCTGGCCGGGGAAAATTTAGTCGATCTCCATCAGAAATTTCGCTGATCGCCACTCTCAGCGTTTTCATTCAAGTCAAAATAAGCCCTTACAGCAGAGGGAAGATTACTTTCAGAGCTGCTTCTCCCGACGTGCTTTGGAACTCACTGCCGCGAGGTGTCTTGCACTAGACTAGTTTAGAACTTCCAAGATACTCCACTCAGACAAGGAATTTTAATTTGAAAGTCTTTGAATTACTTGCAAAATTACCTCAATTATTTTCCAAAATATATTTTTTGTTTACCAAATAAAAGTATGATCAAGGGATGATAATTTTCCGCAGAAAAAAGATCTCAATTGTTGAAACATACCGAAAATATAATTTTCATCGAAAATTTTTGATGATTGATTAAGTTCTCTTTATTTTAAATATGCCGAGGCTGAAATTTTTTCTCTCTGAACAATTGAATGCTATCAAAATTCTGTATAAAATAAGCTCAGGATGAAGCATGTTTGTCTATTTTTCAAGTAAATATTGCAAAAATAGTGTAAATTTCAAAAATAGCTTCAAAATGTCCTCAAGAACATTTAAAAACATTGATTACGGAAGTTATTGGAAATTTGAAAAAACAATGCAATTTTCACTATTTTTCCAATATTTGCTTGAAGAATAGACAAATAGGCTTTATCTGGACTTATTTTATATAGAATTTTGAAAGAATTTGATCCTTTGAAGAAAAAAATTTTTAGATCTGACATAATTAAAATTGGGAGAATTGAATCGTCAAAAAAGAGGTGAACCCAAACTTGTGACCGGTAGTATAATTGAAATATTCCGAAAGTGAAAAATAATTAAACAAAAAAAAAATTAGAAATTTCAAAGCACAGAAATTATTAAATTCCGAAAGTTGTATAATTACCGAAATTTGAAAAGCCGAATTTCCAAAATGCCGAAATTTCATATTGTCGAAATTAGAACATTGTTGAAATTAAAAAATTTCAATATACATAATACAATTTTATTCTGACTAAATAGAAATTACTGCATTTTGTTTTCGTGAGTTCAAAATTTCGACAGTTTGAAAATTTAGGTTTAAAAATTTCGGTAATTATACAACTCATAGGATTTAATCATTTCGGTAATTTGAAACTTCAGAATTTTTCTTGTTACATTAATTTTCACTTTTGTTATATTTCCACTTCGTAAATAAACATTTTCCGTACTTTTATTTATCTTGGTTTATTTAACATTTTTCAGAAAAAAAATGTTTTTGAAAAAACAAAACTTCTTTCTTGGATATAAATGAAAATTTGGTTGACTCGAACAAGTTTTGGTGGATTCAACAAACTATTTGATTGACGCATCCAAAATTTTTGGGTGAATCAACCAAATACTCCATTTACTAGAAAATTTGGTTAAAAGAACCAAACTATTTGGTTAAACTAAATATTTTGTTTTCCATATAATAAACATCTCTATGGTTGAAATAAAAAAATTTTGTACATTTATCTAAAAAATTTTCGGAATTACAATTTTTTCGTTATTTTTTGCTAGAAAAGTTCCATTTTATCAAATTTTGTTATATGTTCGATAAGGATTTATAGGATTCATATCCAAAAATGTATGCTGATACAGGACCTTTTTTTGAAATTGCTTGGAAAAAATGCATTCATCTCTATTATGTTTTTTTCATTTATTGGAAAATAAATCCTGAATTTTGTGCGATAAAAAAATTGGGACGTCTGAAAAAGCCTGAAAAATGAAATTCCCTAATTGGAAAGTTCCGGCATAATGAAATTCCCGAATAATGAAATTTCCGATTAATAAAATTCTCGGATAGTTTATAATATTACCAAATAGGAAAATTCTGGAATAATAAAATTCTATATATTCTATAATATTACCAAATTAAAACATTTTGGAATAATGAAATTCTCAATAATAAACTATTTTTATAAACAAATTTATTTTCAAAGTTTAAAGTTTCTAAAATTATTGTTTGCATTTAAAATGACAATAACTGAAAAAAATGGTCATCCAGATATACATATATATATATTTTTTTTTCAATTA
Source organism: Andricus quercusramuli (assembly GCA_932178445.1). NCBI lineage: Eukaryota > Metazoa > Arthropoda > Insecta > Hymenoptera > Cynipidae > Andricus > Andricus quercusramuli. The sequence continues at coordinate 34,842 of CAKNXH010002026.1, read as the reverse complement.
TTGTCATTTTGAATTCGAACAATAATTTCAGAAACTGTAGACATAGATAATAATTTTTTCGATAAAAATGAATGATTTTTGTATTAAATGAATAATATTTGTAAAATATTATATTTTTAATTAAGATAAAATCTTGAATATATTATTCCAGGAACAAAAATGATTAGGGGTCATTTTAAATAATTAATTATAATGAAATTACGACTCTTTGTCTTCTATGATAAGAACTGAATTTTTGTTGTTTCATCAAATTCAGAACTTATTCTCCAATTATTAAAAAATATTTTTTTAGGAATAAAAGAATTTTTTAGCTTTAAATTTGTATTTTTCGAAAACCGAAAGCTTAAAAAATTCATTTGCAAACCTGAAGCGGCCTAGCTAAACCTTTTAACAATTTAAACAAAATATAAGAAAAAAGAAAAATTAAAAAGCTTTTTTTATGATATGCCTAAAATTCATCGACATTCCAAGTCTAAGTTGGCATTTTTTGATATGAATGACTATAATTAAAAATATATTACACTTCTCACAATAATAATTTCCAATAATAATTCTTGATTGTTCTGAAATATGGTTAAATATTAAATTAACTTATTTTACTTGGTAATTTGCCCAACTTATGGCATAATATTATAGAATAATGTGAAACAAGTAAAATAAAATGGTTATTTTCCATGAAAATTAGTTAAAAAATTGTCATTATATTGTATGAAATTATAGGGGTATAAAAGGGGATAATTATATATGTATATAAATTTGATACATGTCTTTTTAAGGCATTCAGAAAATTAAAACAACAAGAAATCATTAATAAATAAAAAATTTCAATTAGGGACCTGTAAAATATATCGGATTTTTATTCTATTATTTGTAATTTGTTGAATAAAAAGGTACATTTCAGGCTATTATGTTCATCTACTTTCTAGAATATTTGATAAAATAATTAGTATCATTAATTTTCGATAATTTTGATTTTTGTCCGAAAATTTGAGAAATTTCCGATACTTTTTCGCAATTTCGGAAATTTTGGATCCCTAACGATTCCGTTTCCACTTTTTTTTCTGGAATTAATTAGTTTTTACCTAGGCATATCACGTGTTCATAGACGATTTGAAAGAGGTGGAAAATTTTATTTTGCACTTGAAGAAAATCGAGGTGTCATGCGTGATAAACTTCTCGACTTATCGCTTAACCATTACGGATAAAAACCGTTTCGGAAAAACCTCCCTTTTCTATTTAAACGCGATCACGTTCGACGGGGCACAGAAAAGGAAATATTTCCAGCTTTCACTCCTTTCGAAACGTCTTTGGCGAAGTAAAGTAGACGCAGATTCTTCTTTTTTAGTTGGCCTGAATCCCTGACAGACGATTCATTTCAGGAGAAGATGTATTGTATGTGGCGAACATCGTTCTTGTGGTTCTGCCAGATACTATTATGTTCGAAAATGTATCTCCTGTCCATTCAATGCGAACATTTTTGCTTGATTCAAACAAAAAGATTTGTTGAAATACACTTTTTTGATTAAAACAAAACTTATGTTTGAATATTTTGTTCGATTTAAACCAATTTGATTTGGTTCACCCAAAGTTTCTTTAAATCAGGCAAATCCTTTGCTCAACTCAAATATATTCTCTCCTTGATATAGGGTCGAACAAATATCCGTTTATTTTAAATAAAGTTTGTTCGATTAAATTGAAAATTAGATTAAATCTTACAAAATGCATTAAAACAATTTCGGTTGTTTGAAATAAACAATTTTTTTTCATGTATTTTGGCTATTTTTTACCTTTAAATGGTAAATACGACGGATTTTCAAAAAAATATTCGTTTTTGACGAAACAGTTGCATTATAAACTAAACAGTTGAACTTTGAAGCAAAAGAGATGAATCTTCAACAAGACAGCAGAACTTTTAACCAAATAGTGAATATTTTAAGCCAAAAAGACGATTTTTTACAATAGTCGAATTTTCAACAAAAAAGTTAAGTGTCAACTAAGAAAAACGATCTCCTAACATAAAACATACATTTTCTGTCTGAAAGGACACATTTTTTTCATAACAGTTTAATTCTTGACCAAAAATATGACTTCAACAAAAATATGACTTCAACAAAATAGTGCAACTTTTAACAAAATAGTTAAATGTTCAAAAAAATAGTTTAGTTTCTAACAAGAATAAAAAAAAACCATTTGCAACCAAATGGTTGAATTTTCCAATAAAAAATATTAAAATTCAACCCAAAATTGTTACATTTTGAAGCAAATTGTCGAATTTTCAAACAAAAAGGATTAACATTCAACCCAAAACTGTAGCACTTTCATCTGAATAGTTGAATTTTCAAGTAGAAAAAAAATAGAAGAGAGTTAAATTTTCGACTCGAAAAGTTGAATTTTCAACCTAAAAGTTAATAGTCAGCCAAGAAAGATGACTCTTCTAACATAATACGTAAATTTTCCATTTATAAGGACAAATTTTTATAAATACAACTGCATTTTTGACCAAAGATATTAGCTTAAGAAAATAATGAAACTTTTGAAAGAATAGTTACATGTTTAACAAAATAGTTGAGTTTTTAACCCAAAAAAAAAAAAAAATTTCAAACAAATGGTCAAATTTTCAAACAAAAAAGATAAACATTCTATTCAAGACTGTTACATGTTTATCTGAAGAGTAAAATTTTCAAGGCAAAAAGACAAACTTTTTAGAAAATAGTTAAATTTTAGACTCCAAAAATTGGATTTTCAACAAAAAAGTTAATAGTCAACCAAGAAAGATGACTCGCCTAGTATGAAACATGAAATTTCCATTTAAAAGGACAAATTTTCAACAAAATAATTGAATTTTCGACTGAAGATATTACCTCAACAAAATAGTGCAATTTTCAGTAAAACAATTACATTTTCAACAAAATAGTTGAGTTTTAACCTAAAAAATGCATTTTCATCCGAAAAGACAAACTTTTAAAAAAAATTTACATTTTAGACTCGAAAATTCGAAAAGTTTGAATTTTAACCAAATATCTGTATTTTCATCCTATGAAGATGATATTTCAACCAAGGAAGGAAGAAGAAAGAAAGAGAAGAAGAAAGAAGAATAAAATAAAAGAATTTTCACGAAACAACATTAATTTTCAAAGATGAATTTTCAACAAAATACATGGATTTTCTACCAATCAGTTGAGTTTTTTACTTATTAAGGACGTATTTTAAACAATAAGTAGGCACCGTGCGCCTATAAAAAAAGGTTTCATGGCATATTAAGACATTAGGTCGTAGAAACTTTCCTCTTATATGCTTTCTCTACCCTATGCCCCTTCTTTCCCCTTTCTTTCCTAATTCCCCTCCATTAACTTCCTCCTGAAATTCCTCTCTCTTCCCGAACTTCTTCGTCCTCTCCTTTCCCATTTCCTCACTTTCCTTCCCCAGCCATGATTTTTTCTCACCTGTTTACCCGCTCTACCTTACTATAGCATTCTCTTCACTTCCCTCACTACTGTCTTTCACTTCCAATCATTTCCCCTACTTCCCTTTCCTAAATTACCTGCACTTCTACTTAGCCTCTCCTCATTTACCCTACTACTCCTACGCACACTTCCCCTCACACCCACTCCTCATTTGCCATCACTTACCTTACTTCTCCAACTCCCCCTAACCTCAGTTTCCCTCACTTCTACTCCCCTCATTTTCCCTCACTTCTACTCCCCTCATTTTCCTCCAGATTCCCTACTTCCCCTTATTCCTCCCACTTCCCCCTCTTATAACTCCCTATCATTTCCCCTACTTCCCTTCCCATAATAAGGAATTTTTTACGAAGTGGTCCAACTTTAAGGCCATGTAGTTGATTTTTCACATAAAAAAGATTTTAAATTTAAACAAAAAATCTTTGAATTTAACGAAAGGCAAATTTTCAAGGAAATAGACAAATCTTCAACAGAAACAGGTTAATTTTCAACCAAAGTTTTGAATTTTGAATCAACAAAAAAAAAAAGAAATCCTTAACGACAGAGAAAACCAATATATGGGATATATATGTTGTTTTTTATTTGTTATAAAGATAAATTAATTTTTAACCAAGAAAAATTAATTTTCTGTCAACAAGGATGAATTTTGAACAAAATACATGAATCCTCAAACCAAAGATTAAATTTTCCACTAAAAAGAATAATATTTTCAATCAAGCATGAAACAGTTGACTTTACAGTTGGAAAAATTAACTCTCAATCAATTGAAAACGAATTTTAAACAAAAGAGTTGAATTTGCAACCAAAGACCAACAGCGATGAATTTAAAACTAAAATGATGAATCTTCAATAAAGGAGTTCATCTTTCAACTAGGTAGTTTAAGTTTCAACCAAATATATAAATTTTCAATTAAATTTTGGATCTTTAACTAAATAGTTCAATTTTCTACTAAAGAGATGAAATTTCAGCATTCAACGAAACAGTTGAATTCTTGACCATAAAGGTGCTTTTTTGACCAAGAAGATTAATTAATTATCAAACAAGTCAATTTTTCAAAAAAATACATGAATTTCCAATTAAATTCTTGAATTTTCAACTAAAAAAAAGAAATTTGAGCCAAGTTGTTGATGTCCGTGAAGTTAGCACACCACCATTCAAATATCCCACTTTTGTTTCGTTCAGATGTCGTTAGGATGTATTTGGAAGCCAATTTTTTTCGTTTGGACGGCAAAACTCAAAAAGATATTGAGTTTTCAAAATTACAGTATTAACTTGACGATGCAGAACAAATTTTAATTTTGTTCAAACATTTTTTTAACAATCGTTTGGATGTCATTAGCACCATACTCGCAAGCGGACCTTCTCAAGTGGTAGTGACCTTCTTTGGTCAGCCGTGTTCTTGAATATAATATGATGCGTCACCAGGATGGCATGAAGTCGAGAGGATGTTCAAAATTTCTAAAATATTCAAAATTTCAGAATTTTACAAAATGTTCAAATTCCTCAAATTTTCCAAATTTTCTCAAATTTGTAAAATTTTGTACAATTCGTAAAATATTCAGAATTTTCGAACTTATCAAAATTTATAATATTTCTAAATTTTATGAAATGATAAAAATAAGAATCATTCAGGTTTCTCAAATTAGCGTTCAAAATTGTTAAATTTTTAATGTTATTTAAATTTTGAAAATTATCAAAATTTGTAGAATGTTCCAAATTGTTTAAATTATCAAAATTTCTAAAATTTCTAGAATGTTATAAATTTACAATATTGTCAATATTGCTAAAATCGTGGAATCGTCTCAAATTGTCAAAATTTCTAAAGTTTTCAAAATTTCGAAATTTTCGAAAATTTATGAAATATCAAAATTGTCTAAAATATGTAAAATTTTCAAAAATTATTAAAATTGGTAAAATTATCTTCGAAATAATCACATTAGTTAACGATTCAAAAGGTGGCAGAACATAACTAAATAACAAGCAATAACAATATATTTACTGCATATTACGGCGGTCCGAGAACACCAAATTTTTAAAAATCGCGAATGAGTACTACTCAAAAATATTTTATTATGAGAAATTGTTTGTTATTATCAAAATAAGAAATTTGTAACATCATTGCGACACCGTGAAACTAGTTTTTATCACAAATTTTATATTATTATTATACGGTACGTATCTGCAGAAGCAATTATAAAAGAGATTGTAAATGAATATGTGTAATAGAAAATAAAATTGAACACACTAATTCGAAATAATCACAAATGTCATTTCGACTGCGTCTTTTGTCCCAATTTTATGTTGTTTTTTCGAAATTTATTTATTGTAACACAGGCGTGGTTTCTGCTTATATGAACGATTTTCAGAATCGTTATTTCTATTTTTGTATGTATTTAGAAAATTTTTTTAAGTTGATGGGAAATTCAATTGTAAAACCTCTAGTAAATATGAATCATAAAATTTGTTGAAAACAATAGAACTCTTAAAACTTCGAGATTTTTATAGAAGTTTCAGGAATTATGAAAATGTTAGAATTTCAAAAAATTTAGAAACTTTGGAAATTAAAAAAAATTTAAACGTTAGAAATTGTAAGTTTTTTCAGAAATTTTGAACATTTGATAATTTTTGAAAATTTCAGATGTTTTCATAATTTAACAATTTTGAAAAGTTTAGGAATTTTGATCATTCCAAAACTTGTTGAAAAATTTTAAAATTTTGAAAATTAAAGATATTTTGGAAATTTTAGAAATTTTGGTAATTTTATAAATTTTGAAAATGTGAGAAGTTTTTATAATTTTAGAAATTTTTAATAGTTTCGAAACTTTGACCATTTTACCAATTTTAATGATTTTTGAAAACTTTAGATATTTGAGAAAATTGGGAAATTTTGGTGAATATCGAAATTTTTGAAACTTTGAAATTATTCTATAATTTTAGAAATGTTGACAATATTGTCAGTTTGGAAAATTGAAGAAATTTCAGAAGCTAAATAATTTGAAAAATTTGGAACATTCTAGAAATTTTGATAATTTTAGAAATTTAAATAACGTTAGAAATTCAAAAATTTTGAACATTCATTTTAGGAATTTGAATGATTTTAGACATTTTTAACATTTCATAAAATTCAGAAATTTTGATAAGTTTGAAAATTTTGAATATTTTACAAATTTTGACACATCATATTATATTCAAGGAAAGGGCTGACCAAAGAAGGTTACTACCACTTGAGAAGACGCCGCTTGCGAGTATGGTGCTAATGACTTTTTTGTTCGATAACGACAGTTTTGCCGTCCAAACGAAAAAAATTGGCTTTTGAACGCATCCTAATGAATCCCAAAGGTTTTATCAAACAAAACTTGGATATTTAATTGTTGATGTGCCAACTTCACGGACATAAGTAGTTGAACTTTCACTAAAAAAGATGTTTTCAAGCAAAAATGGAATAAATTTTAATTGAAAAAAAATTCGTACTTAGAGAAAATTTCTCTTTTAAATAGTTAAATTTTCGACGAAGAAGAGACTTTTCCAACTAAAATTATGAATATTCAACAAAAGAGATCAAAGTTTAACCAAACAGTTGAATTTTCAAACAAAAATATGATTTTTCTATCTAAACGTTATCTAAGTTCATATCGTTACTTCCACTACCCCCCCCCCCCCAGCTCTGTTACCAATTGTAGTTTTTTCTGCATAACCCCTTCCCTCCCTCAAATTGTTAACATAGTTTATGGACGGCCCTTAAGGCTCAATATAAAGTAATTGGCTCGTATAATAACGACGTCCGGGAATGCATAAAAAGAATCCGCTGCTGCAGCAAAATTTCGTTTAACGATCCTCAACACTGAAAAATCACGAGTTCCTTTACAGCGGATTCATCAGAGTGTGAAAAATTTTTAGCTGAAAGATTTTGTATTACAATGGCAGAATTAGGATGATCACTTTTTTTTAGTTCATAAAAAGCAAATTTTACATTAAGCACAGAAAATGAGATACACTCTCCGTAATGGTCCACTTTTGCGGATTGAAAATTAATTCATATTTATTGAGTGGCAGTTGTTATAATTTTCAGTGAAATTGGTAGGTCAGTAATGACAAATAATTTTTGAAGTACAAGAAAAAATCTGCCTCTGCCTGGATTTGAACCTGGGACACTTCTATCCATGGTTAGCACATAATTATGCGTAATTGGTTGAGACAAAAATCATTGATAGTGGTGTTCCTGGTACAAGTCCAGGCGGGGATAGATTTTTCTTGCTCTCCAAAAATTATTTTTCCGAAGTAATTGTTCTAAACTCGAAATTTTCATTAATTAAAACGAAGAACTTTAGATAAAATTCAAAATTTCGGGACTCTGGAAATTGATTATTTCTTTCTAAAAGCATCTCTTTAGATTAACGTACTTCTGACTCTCACACGTGGAAGACTTTTCAGCTTCTTAGGAACAATAGAAAATGTTTTAGAAAACGTTGAATTTTTAATAAATAGTTGAAATTCATGTAAAAAATATGAATTTTAAACCAAACAGTTCAACTTTCAACGGAAATGAAAATTTAACAAAAAAACAAATTTTTAACAGAATAGATGAATCTTCAACCAAAGTGATAAATAATAATCAATTATAATGATGCATTTTTGAGCAAAAAATAAATTTTTAAGGACAAGTTCATTTTTTAACCACGTTGTTGAATTTTCTACAGAAAAAGATCAATTCTGAACAAAAAATACAATAGTTGATATTTTCACAAAAAAATATTCTTATTTTAAATAAGAAATTCTTGAATTGAACCAAACAAGAATAATTGTTACCTAAATAGTTGAATGCTAAACCAAAACAGATTAATAATCAACCTAACAGTTGAATGTTGTCAATCAAGAAAGATTAATTTTCAATCAAGCAGTTACATTTCCCATGTTTTTAAATTTTCAATCGATAAAGACGAATTTTCTACAAAACAGTTGAATTTTCTACCAAACCGATGAAATTTCCACCAAGTGAGTTAAATTTTCAACTAAAAGGTTCAATCTTCAACCAAGTAATTGAATTTTCTACCAAAGAAATGAATTTCTTACCCAAAAAGATGAATTTCAAACTGAAATCATAAATCTGCAACTGTATTAATTGAAATTTCAGTTAAGGAAATTAATTTTTAGACAAAAAAGCGAATTTCCGACTGCCTATATCAATATTTATCCTGAGAGATGCATTTTCAACTAAAATTGAGAAACTTCAATGAAAAAAAATATTTTTGACACGAGTTCAAATTTTAAACAAATACGTAGTTTGATGGAGAATATTCAACCAAATATTTGATTATTTTACCAAGGAGAGGAAAATTTCTAACAAAACAGATGAATTTTCTACCAAAAAAATCAAATTTTTAACTAATTAGATATATTTTCAACTGAAGAGATAAGTTTTGAACTAAAATTATTAATTTTTAACAAACAAGAATGAATATTGAATAGAAAGGAAAAATTTTCAACCAAATAGATTATTTTTTAATCAAAAAGATGGTTTTTCGAATAAAATGTTGAATCTTCAACCAAACAGTGAATTCTTTATGAAAGAAATGGATATTCTGTGCAAAAAGATGAATTTTAAACTGAAATGATAAATCTTTAATTGGAGTCATTAAATTTTAAGTTATAAAAATTATTTTTTTTTATAAAAAAAGAGAGTTTTCAACTAAATATATAAATCCTTAACCTAGAAGATGCATTTTCAAATAAAAATAATTTAGTTAGTTTTTGGTTAGAATTATAAATTCTAACCAAGAAAATTAATTTTCAACAAAAAATACAAAAATTTTAACTAAAGAGATGATTTTTCAGTAATTAAATTTCCAGTTATAGTATTTATTTTCTACTAAAGAAGCGAATTTTCGTTTACATATTCAACTATTTGATAGTGAATGTATCTGTTTTAGTCTACTATTATAATTTTGGTTGAGAATTATTCTTTTTTGTTTAAATGTTTTATTATTTGGTTGAAAATTTAGTTATTCTGTTGGAAAGTTCAACTGTTTTGACGAAAATCAACTTCTTTGTTGAAAATTGATATTTTCGGTTTGAAAATTGAAGTGTTTCATAGAAAAATCGTCTTTGTGGCTTGAAAGTTTTATAATTTGGTTAAAAAAAAATTCCTCTCTTAACTGAAGAATCCTTCTGTGTTGAAAATGAAACTTTTGAAGGGAAAATTTGTCTTTTTGGTTTAAAAATTTGTCTCTTTTTTTTTAAAGTGCAAATGTTTTGTAAAAAATTGTTATATTTTTGTTAATGAATCAAATGTTTAATTAAAATTTCGTATTTCTTTCAAATGAGCTCAACTGCTTTTCATGTAAAATCAAAATATTTTTCTGTTGAAATATATTACATTTATTATTGAGAAGCCATTTTTTTGGTTGAAAATGTAAGTTCTTGGTTAAAAGTTGAACATTGATTTTGGTTGAAGATTCATAATTTACGTTTGAAAATTGGTTTTTTTGGTTGAGAATTCAATAATTTTCTTGAAAATTCGTTTTTTCAACTGATAATTTAGGTATCTAATTTTTGGCAGAAAATTAATCTTTTGTAGTTGAAAAGTCAACTATTTATTCCAAAATTCATGTTTTTGATTGAGAATGAAACTATTTGGTTGAAGGTTTACCTCTTTTGTTAAAAATTGAAATTTTGTTGAAAATTGATCTTTTTTAGTTTAAAAATCAACTGTTCGTAGGAAATCCATGTATTTTAAATCCCCGTCTTTGTCAAATATCCAAGTTTTGAGACTCCCTGAACCCAAGAAACAGGTTCTTACAAAATGTCTGTATGTCTGTTAGTCTGTTAGTCTGTCTGCATGTTTGTCTGCCTGTAAATTTTTTGTTTAGCACGATAACTTTCAAAAGAATTATCCCATTGGATTGGGTCTTGGTATACTCTTCATGTATCCTAAAATGAAGGTCAAGCTCGTTAGTCAGCCATTTTGGATGAAAATTCAAAAAGTGAGCAAATTTTGAAAATGCGCATTAAATAATTGCATTAAGACTATGGATCAAGAGTCAAAGAAAATGGAAATTAGATAAAGTGTTACCCAATTAATCTCAAATCATAACAAAATGAATAGTTTGAAAAAATTAGATGAATCAATAGATTTGGCAAATAAATTCCAAGAGAAATGTGAAGATTTAATTTTTTCAAAAGCTGACAAAGGCAATATTACTGTGGCCACAAATTGTATTGATTATGTATCAATAGTGGAAAGTTTACTCAAAAATGATATTTTATATAAAAATATTAAAACCAGTTTGGTTCTAACCATTGAGAATGAAATTAATGAAATATCAAAACGGTGGAGAAAAAGAATAATTAATAATTATTGTACGTTTTCAAAGTATGATAGGAAAGAGTTATTTTAAAAATATTGTTTAATGATTGCGTAATCAAATGAGGCCTATCCTCCATAAGCCCGTTTTTTATTTAAGTTTATTCATTTTAGTCCGTTTCTTGAAAAATAGCCAAGTTCTGGATATCTTTATGAAAATGGTTAACATAATTAATAGTTATGGTAAATGTGCAAAGCATCATAGAAAAGGAATACTGAAAATACATTCTTCGTTGATTCCGGAAATATATATTTAGCCTATTCTTCAAAAAATAGCCAATCTCCTAATTTGTTCATGAAAATTGTTTAAATAATTAACTAATCTTGAAAATTTGCAGAGCGTTATAGAAAAAAGTAATTGGAAAGATATTTTTAGGTAATTTCGTAAGAAAATGAGCCTATTCATTAAAAAAAGCGATACTCTATATTTTTTTAACAATATTATTTAAATAATTAACAATTCTTGTGAATTTACAAAACATAGTAAAAAGACATCAGAAAGACAATCTTATTTGAATCCGTAAACAAATTGTGCACATTCATTGAAAAAAAACTCTGAATATGTTTATGAAATTTGTTTAAATAATTAATATTTATTGTGAATGTGCAAAATATCGTAGAAAAGAGTTGGCGGAAATACATTCTTTATTGATTCCCGAAATAAATCGAGCCTATTTGTAAAAAAATAGCTAAATTCTGAATTTGTTTAAATAATTATTAACTTTTGCAAATTTAACGACCATGTTGAAAATCAGTTTTTTCACTAAAACTTTAATTATTCCAGTCGAAAATTTAACTATATTGTTGAAAATTCGTTTTTTTTTGCTAGAAATTAGTTGTTTTTTTTTTAACAGAAAATTTAACTATTTTATCTTTGGTTAAAATTGTATCTTTTTTGGACGAAAATTTAACTCTTCAATTGATAATTGATCTCTTTTATTTAAAAATGGGAATATTTGGTGAAAATGTTGTGTACCTTTTTGGTATAAAATTCAATTATCCCAGTTGAAGATTCATCATTCTAATTGAAAATTCATTTCTGATTGAAAATTTAACGACCTTGTTGATAATAAATTTTTCTATCTGAAAATTTATCTATTCCAGTTGAAAATGTAACTATTTTTTTGGAACTTCGCTTTTTTTTGTTAGAAATTAGATTTTTTTTAAAGAAAATGTAACTATTCTATTTTTGATAAAAAATGTATCTTTTTTAGACGGCAGCTTAACTGTTTGATTGATCATTGATCTTTTTCTCAATTAAAATATTTTGTGAAAATTTCTTGTACCTCTTTGGTATATAATTCAACTATTCCAGTTGAAGATTTATCATTTCCGTTGAAAATTCATCACATTTGTCGAAAATTGAACTGTTTGATTGAAAATCCGTTTTTTTTCGTCAAAAATTTATTTTTTCAGCTTAACGTTTCACTATTCTATTTTTTGTTGAAAATTCTTCTCTATTTTTTTTTGTAACATCCAACTGTTGGTTAAAAATGTATTATTGTCAGTTGCAAATTCAACAACTTAGTTGCAAATTCATATATTGTGTTGAAAATTTGTATTCTTTTTTATAAAATTAATCTTCATGGTTGAATATTCATCTTTCTGGTTGAAAATTCAACCATTTCAGTGAAAGATTCATAATTTTTATTGGAAATTTATCTGTTTGTTTTAAGATTCAATTATTCTAGTTGAAGATTAGTCATTTCATTTGGAAACTGATAACTTTGGTTAAAAATTCATATTTTTTTCTTATTAGAAATTAGTTTTTTGAACAGAAAATTTAACTATTCTATTTTTGGTTGAAAAGAGTATCTTTTTATACAACAGTTTAACTGTTTGATTGATGATTGATCTTTTTTTTTTAATTAAAATATTTGGTGAAAATTTGTTGTACCTTTTTAGTATAAAATTCAACTATTCCAGTTGAAGATTCATCATTTCAGTTGAAAATTCATCACATTAGTTGAAAATTGAACTGTTTGATTGAAAATTGAACTGTTTGATTGAAAATCCTTTTTTTTCATTAAAAATTAATTTGTTTAACTTAACGTTTAACTATTCTTACTTTTGTTGAACATTCTTCTCTATTTTTTTTTTGTCAAATTCAACTATTGGTTGAAAATTCATCATTCTCAGTTGGAAATTCAACAAATTGGTTGCGAATTCATATTTTGTGTGGAAAATTCGTATTTTTTGTAGAAAATTAATCTTCATGGTTGAATATTCATCTTTTTGGTTGAAAATTCCACCATTCCAGTTAAAAGAGTCGTCATTTTAGTTGAAAATTTATGTGTTTAGTTTGAAATTCAATTATTCCAGTTGAACATTCATCATTTTATTTGAAAATTGATCACTCTGGTTGAAAATTCAACTATTTTGTTGAGAATTAATTTTTTTTTGGTTGACAATTAATTTGTTCAACTCAAAGTTTGAGTATTATATGATAATAACATAACATAGTTCATATTAATATAATGAAAAAAAAATTTTATTTGCAACAGTTCCTCTGTTCCTCTGTAATCTCAAATTAATGTATTACACATGTGAAATAATCAAAATTGGTGAATACACGAGATAAGACAAATTATAGGTATCAATTAAAATTATTTTTCAGTGCTTAAAACTTCAGAACCATACTGGATTTTCATATAGATAAGAAGCCTAACTTTCATAATTATTAATATAGTAATTTGTATTCAAAAATATACCTTTAAATTATTTATAAATCGAAATATTTGTCAAACTGTTTCATAATTGGGACATGTTTCATGATAGGTACCTTTACCTTAGTCAAACTCTGAATATGCTTATGAAAATTATTCAAATAATTGATAATTATGGTAAAATTCCGAAGTACTATAGAAAGAGTCTTGTCTTTAAAAAAATTTGTCATTTTATTGAAATTTATAAAATTATTTAATTTAGATCTTGAGAATGGCTCAAAACCGAGCCGAAATGTTGATCCCATTAAAATTTTGACACCATATTTAAAATATGTTTTTTTATAAGACTGTAAAGACCAGAAAATTTGATTATTTTGATTTTACCGTGAAATATGAAAATAAAGTGAAAACATTAGGATGAATATTTGACTCGGTTAGAGTGACTTTTACTGAAAGAATAAAATATTAACAGACTGCTTTTAGAGTAGCATGAAAGCTTCATTTCCAATCGATCCACAAATGTTTGATGTCAAAAAATAGAACCGCAGACTGCAGAGAAATGCAGATTAATCGTAAAATTTCATCAAATTCAGCTTCACTTGTAAGTGAGATTTAGATACATAGTTTATAAATCTGTGACTTACTGCTAGATTGCTTCCAAGTTACAGATGGAATCGGAAATCCTTCAGCTTGACAAGCAATAGAGACGCTGTGACCTACAATTGCGTCTTGGTCGATAGGTTCAGTCTTCCATTGAGGTGGTACTAAAAATAAAAAAAGTTTTCTTAAAATTTCAATTTTTCATCCTAATTAACTAGAAGCAACACTCTTGCAAATCTATCAAGCATTCACAATACTGAGATTTAAATTCTATCTTTCTATTTCGATTTCCAGCTAATTTCCAGTTTTAGATGGAAGATCATTTCGAATGGAATATTGCATTGTTGGATTAAAAGCACATCCAATTTATAAATAAAATATTAGAACAACAATTATGATGAGTAAACTCGTAACGTGCATTTGGGGAAATCAATTTTGATTTGAATTATTTTAGAAAAAAATGAATCATGCTAAAAAACATCTTCTAAAAAGTCAACACCATTCACATTTATCACATTCGAATATTTCAAACAAAATTCTCGTAAGATTAATTAAGTAAAATAGTATATTTTCCGACAATTTGATTAAACTTACTAATATAATAAAAAATGAATAACAGAAAATACATAAAATCATGCTAGTTTAATGCATTAAGATGAGTTCCTTCCTGGATTATAAACAAATAAATATATTTTTTCATTTTTTACTGAATTTTTAAATCATGCAAAATCGGAATTTTGTTTATAAATCACACATATGAAATAAGATTTGATATTTTTAAATAATTGGTCAAATATGGCAAGAAATTTTCGATAGAGTCAAAAAATATGGATCAGAAATTAGTACTGAAAATTGAATAAATTTTTAGTTATGCAAGATTTACGGTTTATGTAACATTCGACAGGGAATAATTATTAAAGAGAATTCTAATAAATTTCTAGTCGTATCATGCAGATGCAGTAATTAATAACGTAAATCAAGTTATGCAACTCGCAGACGTCACACGCGACTCATGTCGCTCCGTTGATATTCATGCATTCATCAAATAACGAAGTATGAAACTCCCTATTTCCCATTTATTACATATTTTATCCCCCACGTATGTAGAGAGAAAAGGACATATTTTATTAAAATATAAAATTATACAAATTTCAAAAATTATGAGTAATTTTATTATATCTATGATATCTTCTTACTTTCTTAAATATCCCTTTTCTCAATACGCAATTTATTGTTATTTTTATTGGGTGCTTTATTGCTAAATTCAATTTGAAAATCACAGTGCTGTGAAAATTAGCTTCTCACTATGTGCATCTTTAAAAAACTACATGGTAGTGTCAGTAGTTTTCGGCAGTTTTTTATTTAGAAAAGGATCGGAATATTATATAATATTTTAGTAAAAAGATGTTTTTTTTTCAATTCGCTGAAAATATTATAGCATCTTGAATTATTAATAATACTCTTCTAATTCCCTTTTTGCTCAGTGAGACTTCTACGTTTCTGCTTGCTTTAGATTGAAATAATTGAATTTTTTAAATCGTGACGCACAACTAGAAATTCAATTTTTTTAAATTTACTTAGTATCAGGATCCTGATCTGAGAAACTATCATTTTTTAAATTATGTTTAAAAATTTTTGATTCACTCAATTTGTTTCAAATTCAAATTTATTGATTTTAAAAGTTTTTTATTAGAAAGCGTATAATTTTTAAAGTCTTCAGAATAATTAAACTTTAAATGTCCACAATATAAATTCTTTAAAAATTTTCTCGAAAAAAGACAAAATTGATTAAAATTAAACTATTTTTTAAAAATTGGTGAAAAGTGGCAGTAAAAAATATGCATTTACAAACACTTTTATTAAAATAATTATTTTTTATAAGGTTTACACCTTTTTCATAAAAAAGAATGTTTTTTGTTTCATGAGACATGACTGATAATATTATTTCCACTCTTGAAATCATCAGATTTCAGAAATATTAATTGGAAATTAAATTATTTCAGATTTAAAAATGTTCCAAAATATTGAATATTTCAAACACAATTAAAAAAAATGAAATCGAAAGGCCTAAAATTTTGCAATTTTTTTTAAATTCTCCCTGTGATTCCTTGTAATTTTTCAAATTTTCGGTAAAGATTTAGAAGAATAAATCATCAGAAATTAAAAAAATATTAAATGGAAAGATTCCGAAAATTAAGAATAATTCTAAGGGAAGTGTTAAAAATTACAAGATATAAAACTAAAAATTTGAAAAAATATTTTGTTTAAAATCAAAATCAATTAATGCTCTCCATTCCAAATTACTTTTCATTTTCATCATTCTTCAGAATAATTCAAATTGAGGGTTTATAAAAAAAATTCATTCATTTTGAACAGCGAAAAAAACGGTCGTTTTATTTTTTGATCTCAGAAAAATTATTACAATCAATTTTAATTAAAAATTATGATTTTTCTCATGTCATAACAATTTATAATTGTAGAATTTCAGAACCTTAGACTTCAATACATTCAATTTAGTTTTCAATTTCAAATTGTAAAATTTCAATCGCTTCGAATTAATTTCGAAGTTTTTAAATTAGAAATAATACAATTTCAATTTGTTCGAATTTTGAATGACCTAATTTTCAAAATTCTAATCTGAAAATATTCAATTTTTAACGTTTTGCAAATTTTCCAACTTTTTGACATTCTAACATGGAATCATTGAATTTCGAGATTCTTGAACTCAGAATAAATATGGTTCAATTTTAAAAACTCTGAATTAGAAATAATACAATTTCAATTCCCTTCTAATGAAACTGTCCAATTTCCAGAATTTTAGTCTAAAATTTTCCAATTTTGAGTGCCTTTCATCGAAAATTTTACAAATTCAACACCTTAAATTTTTAAATATTCAATTTTAAACGCTTTTATTTAGAAATTATACAAGCCTAAAGGTACGAACACTAATAATGTCTCTCTTGGTTTGGTATCTGGGCCATCTTAAAACTATTTTGTTGTAAAAAATCATCCTTTTTGATCTCAATTTGTTTTCTTTGAAAACTTTTTTTTTATTTTTGGAGGATCTTTCACTGTTTTATGCAAGATAACAAATAACAGATAACAATTATTATTCGAAAAGTCTGAAGATTTAATTTTTTTTTTAAATAATACAAGCTTAGGATTTGTCGAGTCAAAGAACATTTGGTACATTCCTAGCTTTTGTACTTAAAAATAAGTATATCGAGAACAAGAAATATGAAGAAGAAAAGAAATTTGTAGTGAAATAAAAAATAAAAAGTTTTTCAAGAAATTAACAATTTTGTTATCTTTAGCTTTTTCATTAATAGATTCCTAATTTTTTTCAGTTGCTGCCTCCTGACAATTATATTTTCAATTAACTACTTCATTATGTGTTTGGAAATTCACAATTTTTTTCAAAAGTTTCCTTTTTTAGACAAAAATCTAACTGTTTTGTTAAAAGCTCACCTAATTTGTTCAAAAATCTTTTTCTTTTGGTTAAAAATAATTTGGGTGTATAAAAATTCCTGTGTCCACTTAACGAAGTAAATTTTTTAAAAGATTGTTAAAATTTGATTGATAAATTTATAGACAATCATGATTATATTTTTCAAACGTTTGTTTTGTTTTAACAGTTCTAAACGAAGAGATTTTATTTATGAACCCCTGAATTCAATAATCTATAATATCAAGCAAATTACACATTTCAAAAAAATTCTCTAAGTTATAAATAGTTTAAATGAACAAGAATTGGGTTTGAACTTTTTAATATAAAGTCCCACAATATTATCACTTTAAGGATTTTGTGTAGCAACAGCTGAGAAAAATTTCCGATATAAGAAAGAAAATTACTGTCCCACTACATGCGACTTTTTCTACTAAAATCATTCCTGAAGTCTGACTAAAAAAATCTGTCTCCACTCAAGTAAGCGACATTTTTCAAATGTTTGTTAAAAATGTAATTCATAAATTCATAAGTAATTGATGACCAAATACGTATTTATTAACTAATTTAGAAAATATAATTATTATGTAATTATTAAATTATGTAATTATTAAATTCAAGGGCTTCTATTGATAAGTTTTTTTTTAACATTTGCTTAGCTCTAACCAGTTAAAAATAAAGCGGTTTTATCTCTGAACTTTTGAAATTGAAAATATATAATACTATGAGTCATAAAAGTTAGTGTAGCAATATCCAAATAGAAATATAAGAATTAAATTCTACTGTTCCACAAACACTGCTGTCTCAACAGAATCGTTGACTGTGTCTGACAAAACTTCTTTTATTCACTTCACGAACAGAAATCTTGAAAAGTTTGTTAAAAATTTAAATAATATATTAAAAAAAATATTATATACCGAAAAAAATTTAAAAAGATTTTCTTAGATTTCAACAGTGGAAATGAGAAAGGTTCTGGTTCTATTTTTTCCAATTGGAAATTCTACAATATTATGACGTCTGACTAAAACTTTCTGAATCTACTTCACGTTGAACCATTATCAAAAGTTAGTTTAGAATGTAGTCAATGAATTCATAAGCTTTTATAAATATATTTTTAAACATTTCCTTAGTTCTAGATATTTAGAAGAGAGGGTTTCATTTCTGCACTTTCGAATTTGGAAATCTATAATATGACGAGTAATTAAAATTAGTGTAAAAGTATCAAAGTAGAAATATAAGAAACAAACTTGGTTCCTTTTGGGAAAAACTGGGTATTTCAATTTTTTGACATTAAAAATCGATTTTTTTCATTAACGGCTTCGGTGAAGATTTTTTTATCAAAAAATAGTTTTAGGACATCCCAGATAAAAAATCAAGAAATGGTCATTTTGACAGAACTGTGCATATTATAAAAAATTATTAATGCTCTTAGCTCGAATTGATTAATTATTTCAACCATTTTTTCAACCTAGGATTTACAAATTTTTTAGTTAATATATATTTGAATTGTTTATATTTTATTGTACGGAAATAAAAATCCAGAGAAGCGAACGTGCGAGCATTGAAAAGATTCTATTTTTTTCAGAAGCGTTTATAATTCTCTTGAATAAAGTGTGTTTGTACATCTTGAAGCTTCTTGAGCTTACAATGATTTTCAAAATTGCCTTGCAATATTCCAGGTTTCGTAATATCTCCACGACAATAAAGAAAATGAAATCTGAACGAAAACCTGGATCCGAAAGCTGAAATGTTCGTTGAAAATACGTGTTCTGGGAAAGCACAGATTTCTGCCTCTGTCGTTGAGTGCGGAAGTGGATAAATCCGGACAAGGCGGATTTACTTAGCACGGCAGTACCAACCTTACACACGTTATTTTCCACGACTCGTCACTGAACGACTTTCAAGAAACTCGAGATAAAATCTAGAAAGAAAATGTCTTTGAGGTACAAATATATTGGCACAATCAAACAATGTTTACTCTTCAGAAGAAAAATCTTCAAAGAAAACTTGAACCACAAATTACCAGAAATTACTGTAAACTGTGAGGAAATTGTAGACAAAAATAAGGCGCAAAATTTTTTTAACTGAATATAAATTTCTGCATATATAGATTTTTAGGTTAAGATTTTAATTTCAAGATTAATTGAAGTTTTGCAGATGAAGAAACGCTTTTTAAAAAAAAGTTCACTCAATGTCTTGCCTTGTTAGTAGGAATTATTGAAATTAACATCATTTATTCATAAAAAAATGTATACTTTTCTTCCTTTTATAGGCTTTTCATGAAATAACATTCTTGTTTGTAATTTGTTTTGCATCGTATTTTTATTTATATTTTTTTCCAGTCGCTTCCTTCTGAAACTCATATTTTTAGTTTAAATTTTTATGATTTGTTTACAATTTCACCAAATTTGGTTAAAAAGTTATCTTTTTTGTTTAAAATCATACTGTTTTGTGAAAAGTTTTATTAATTTGTTTGGAAATCTCCATCTTCTGTTTGAGAATTAATTTTTTCAACTGAAAATATAACTGTTCCATTTTTTTCAAATTGATTTTTTTAACTGAACATTTTATCATTCCAGTAGAAGATGAATAATAACTTGAAAGGAAAATTTAACTACTTAACTAAAAGTTAAACTACTTTGTTGACAGATTTTTTTTTGTGGAAGATTAATCCTTTTGGTTACAAATTTCACTATTTTGTTGAAGATCTGTTTTTCGTTCTTGTTCAAAGTCAATTTTTTTTACTAGAAATAAAAAATTTCCATCTGCGGTTGAAAGTTTATTTACTTCAGTTGAAAGCTCAACTATTTCTTGGGAAATTCATATACTTTGTTGAAAATTACCTTTCTCTCTAGAAAATTAATCTACTTGTTTGTAAATTCGTATGTTTATTTTTAAAATCAAACTTATGCTTTTTGGTAGGAATTTCATATCTTTTGCTTGAAATATTAACTATTACATTTTTTTGAGACTTCATTTTTCTAGGTTGAGTAGGTTGATAATTTATTTTCTTTAGTTGAAAACTCAGCTATTTCTTGAAAAATTCATATAATTTGTTAAAAATTATCTTTTTCTGTAGAAAAGTAATCTACTTGGTTGAAAATTCTTATGTTTAGTTTTAAAATTGAATTGATACTTTTTGTTAGGAATGCCATATCTTTTGTCTGAAATATCAGCTATAACATTTGTTTTAAGAATTCATTTTTCTAGCTTGAATAGGTTGATAATTCAACTTTTTGGTTAAAAATTTAACAACTGTCTTGAAAATTTCTTGTTTTTATTCAAAAATAATTCTTTTAACTGAAATTAAAATATTTTTTTGCAATTTTCTACATTCAAATGAATTTTTCATTGAAAATCTCACCTTTAATTATAAGAAAGATATTATTATTACTTCAAGAGCCAAGGCTTGAGTTGTATACCATATCTGATTACCAATATTACCATGTAACGTTAATTATGCAAATGAGCGCTTATATGTCACCTATTATGGAACACGGGACATTCATGATGTCAATGCATAATTACGACATGGGTTCCATAAACCTCACGATAATCACTAAATGCCTATTCAAAACTTTGGTCGATATGAATCGTTCTCATTTTAATCAATTTCTCATGTAATTGGAATTTCACTTGATATTGAAAATTATTCGAACTGCTTTGAAAATAAAATTGATGCCAAAGTTTGCTGATAAGGCGATAAATAATTTGAGAGTTAGGGTAGTAATATGCAAGTAGAAACATAAGAAATAATGTCTCACCAAGGACATCTGTTCCTCCTAAAATCATGAATGACGTCTGGATAAAAATTCCTGTATCTACTTAACGAAGAGACAAAATTTCACATTCAAAAAATGTTCTCTTATTTTTATACAGTTTCAATTAAGAAGAATTTGTTCTTGAACTTTCCAGTGTAAGCTTCCACAATTTTATCACTTTAAAGATTCAGAGTAGCAAGATCTAAGAAAAAAAAATATAAGAAAGAAAATTACTGTCTGACTAAACGCTACTTTTTCTACTAGAATTATGCATGATGGCTGACTAAAACTTTATGTCTCCACTTAACCAATAGACATTTTCACAATTTTGTTAAAAATGTAATTAATAGGTTCATAAGTCGTAACATACTCAACAAAATTATAATGCCCCACAAAACACTGTTTTTCTACTGAAATCTCCAATGATGTCTTACTCTAAATTCCTGTATCCACTTAAAGGACGGATTTTTTTGAAAGGTTGTTAAAAATGTAATTATTAGATTTTAAATAGTCGAAATTGAAATATATTTGTCCTATAATCTCCTAATAAAATTCTAGAATATTAAGACGTCTGACTAAAACTTCTTAAATCTACTTCGAATGTGGCCATTGTCAAAAGTTAGTTGAAAATGTAATTAATCAATGCATAGTTTTGGTTCTGTAATTTACAATTTGAGATTCCACAATAAGAAAGAAAATTAGGGTCTCACAAAACACCACTTTTTCTACTAGAATCATGCCTGAAGTCGGACAAAAACTTTCTGTATCTACTTGACAAAGGGATATTTTCAAAAGTTTCTTGAAAATCTGTTTAATAAATTCATAAGACATTTTATAATTGAGTAGGTTTTTCCTTAAACATTTCACCCATTTATTTTTTAATCTATTTATATTAAAAAGGTTTCAGATAATATCCAATTTGAAATTTTAAAATTCTAAAAATATACAAATATAAGAAACCAAATCAATGTTGCACCAAACACAGCTTTTTCTACTCGGATAAAGCCTGGCGTCTTACTAAAACTGCCTGTAATCCACTTGACGAAAAGACGTTTTTAAAAATTCATTACGAAAGTCTTTCTTTGGAAAATTGAAATGAAAAAGGTTTTAAATATTTTACAATTGAAAATTCCAAGATAATAATAGACATAACAGTTATTCTTACTACATCTGAATACAAATATAAGAAACCAAATTACTGTTCCACCAAAAACCGCTTTTTCTACTAGAACAAAGCCCGACGTCTTACTTAAACTGTTTATATCCACTTGAGGAAGAGAAATTCTAAAAAGTTAGTTATGAAAGTCTTTATTTAAACAATTGAAATTAAGAAGGTTTTCGATAATCTAAAATTAAACATTCTAAAATTTTGAGAGATTTTAGACTTACTGTAGCCACAAATTACTAAAAATATACGAAACAACTTTACGGTCTTACTAAACTTCGCTTTTTCTACTAGAATAAAGCTTTTATTTAAAGGCCTCATAAGTTTAAAAAGAATGCTCTGGAAAGTGCGAGGCGTAAATCAAAATTATCGATTTGATCGTGAATCAGAGTCGTAAACGTAAGTGCCATGAGAGATTTGAAACTATTTTTGAAATATTGGCATTTTAGTGTTTTATCAGCGAACATAAAAACCTACTTTGAGCTTTGGCGAGACTATTTATATAATTTGAAATGTCAAAAAATAGTTGGGCTTGGTTGAAAAAGTAACTCAGCACCCATAAAGGAGTATCTAGTATGACGCCAAAATCATGATGTACGAGAATGTGGTGTGGACGTTCTGTTACAGTCATAAACGTAATCTAAATTTACGGTAGTTTGGCGACTTGTTTTCTCACACCAGAGTAAACCAATATAAACACGAGGCTCAAATGAACTTTGCTATATATATATATAACGCTCCCAATATTCTGCCCAATGTCACTCAATCCTAATTGTCGATGTATGCAAAGGCAATTACTTTAGGGTATTCCAAACCACGATAGACCAATCCAGATGAAGACTTCTACAGAATGATTATTTTTTATTAATTTCCCTCTGGATTTAATCTTTTAAAAGTAAAATTTGAATCGTTAGTTATTTTCTTATGCACTGAAGGGATCTTAAATCACAAAATGATATAAATTCAATTCCACCAGAATTTTGGGCTTTTTAGGCTTTTGTTTTCCGCAAAAATTAATCGATCACATTTACGTTAGTAAATGTCCATTTATTTGATTGAATCTTTAAGGGATGTTAAAACAACCCTCAAAATGAATTTAATGACTTTTCTTGATAAGATATGTTTCATACGTCTATTGTGATTGGATTTCCGACAAAAATAGCTTTAAAAAAAATCTCCCGAGGTTTCCATTGTCAGAAAATGTCGATTTCCTTACTTTTATGTTCAAGGGATGTCGAAACAACCCCCAAAAATGTTGTATATAAAATCGTGAATTTGTCAAAGCAATGTTCATGAAAATGTTCTTTCGAACATTTTTTTCCCATTTTTCTTCTTTTTTTGAACTTTTTTAATTTATAAGAATTTCACTAGTGGACCCTTGTAATGATCTTAAATTTTGAATAATTCTGAATTTAATCTCTTCACTTAAAATTATATTCGAATTTATTTAGTAAAGCTGATTAAAATGGATTGATATTTTAATTGAAGTCATTTCGATGATGCTAAATAACTGAATATTCAGCAGCATGATATTCAGGATTATGTAATGACATACCTGATTGTATTAAATTTAATTAAATTGGTGGTAAATTAATTCCTTCTGACAAAATTAGTTTTTTCAAACATTTGGTAATGGGTAAAATTTAATTCTAGTTTTATTATTTATTCCGATCCTTTTCAGTTGCGTGCACATCCTGCTCAGTGTATTTACAGTTTATCGAAATATTACGTCCATGTCGTTTCGTCTCATTCAAATGTTTCATGTAAGAGTTGATTTTATGCATTTTTCATGCAAATAGGCAGTATTTATCTATTCAGTCAAACCAGAAAAGCGCAAAATGTATACCTCTAGAATTGAGAGATACGAGGAAAAAAATTGTTCAAAATTTTATTCGTAAAATTAAAATTGACAGTTGAAGTATACAGAATAAATAAATTAGGCATATTAAAATAATTTATTTTTTAAACAATTTGATGGTTAGCATACTATTCAATAAGTATTCATCAATTAAAGATATTATCTAAATTAAAAAAGGTTATACCAGTCCTATAAATGCTACTTTTTCATGTTAAATAGTGCTATTTGTTAACAAAATAAAGAATTATATTTCACATGATATTCCTGAGGATTTGTGTACTATTGAACACATTTTCAATATAATAATAATTGTACGATAATTTTATAAATCCAAAATAGGTTAAAAATTTGGTTTATATCCCATCACAAGTTTTCGAATCATTTTCTTGAACTTTTTTGATACAATTTTAAAAATTATAAAAGTGAAAGAAACTTTTTCATAGTTACTAAGCTTGTGAATTCAGTTTTGTTTTTTTGCCTTGTTATTTTGAAGTCGATCGAATATATTCAGGATTTTTCTGAGAAGGTAATTTTTCAACAAAATTCACGACATGGACGTAATAATTATGCTCTGCGCCGGTTATTTGATTACGAGAAAACCAAATCATGAGGGAAATCAAATTCTTGAATACCTTTGGTTGAAATTCCCAAGTAAAAATAATGAGTTTTTAAAATTTACATTCTTTTGAAAATAAATATGGAGAGGAAATTTTTATTTTTAATTTTCTTATGAATATAAATTCTAATAAAAAATACAAATACCTATTTTTGTTCAAAAATACCAATTTCCTACGAACAACACTGATATAACCTAAACTTGCTCAAAATTTCAAGTTTAATTTATGAAGCCAAACGATTTTTTTTTAAATAACCAATTTCCGGTGAAACATATGAAAATAACCTCGAATCGTCCAATAATTGTCTTATTTGATTCTGCGAAAAAAATGCATAAAATTCATGCATTAAAACATTTTTCGCTCCACCCACTTTGTTATATTACAATATGAAAATAAATTCGGCTAAAAAAATTTTGAAGTGAAATGATTTTTTTGTTGTAAAATAACCAATTTCCGGTGAAAAATATTAACTTAATCTTAAATTGTCCAAAAATCGTATATCTTATTTGAAGTCCATATCGCATTTTTCGGGTGAAACTACTAGTTTATCTTAAATTGTACACAAATTTTAATATTTTTTCAAATCTAAAATTTATATACAATTTTTGATATAAAACTTCAACATAGTCTACAATTGTTGGAAAGTTGTGAAGTTTTTTGAAATCTAATGATTTTTCAATGAAAATTTCAATTTTTGAGGAAAAACACTAACATAATCAAAAATTGTCAAAAAATTTGAAATCTCGTTCGAACTATAACGATTTTTATTCTTGAATTATAATTTTCAATGTAAAATTCTAAGAAAACCTTGAATTGTTCCAAATTGGGAATCTTGATGATGATTTTTGATTAAGTTTGCTCATTTTCAGCAAAAAAAAAAAACTAACACAACCCAAAATTTTTTTCTAATATTTTTCTTACTAAAAGGGATTATTCGAAGATTTGATTTGAAAAAATTCAAATTGAAGATATGAAACAACTTCAAGTAATGATTGAAAAAAAAAATTAAGACAATATTTTCAATAAAAGACGATTTGTAACGATCTTTTCTTCGAAAACTATTAATTTTTTAAAAATATTCTTGATAGGTGTATAGAGCTCTATCAACTTCCGAATGTTTTTTTTTTCATTTTTTTAGTAATTCAATTTATGAGAACTTTTTTTTTCTCTCATGAAATTTTTTTTCTCAGAACATATGTAGTTTTCCCATGTAACATTTCAAGTAATCAGTGAACAAGTTATTTTTCTTTTAAAAATCTTGTTGTCAAACCGGTTATAAAAATTATCTTCTTCTTCAAACAACAAGAACAATATTTTTACTTGGGATTGAGCCAAAGACATTTATTTTAAACTTTTTCAAGTCATTTAGATGACATCTTTGCTTGCTTTTTTTAAAGATATCGTTTTTTATTTCACCCAAGTATCGAAATTGCAAAGAAGATTCATTTAATTGACGTTGGGGTCTGGAATTTTAAGTTTGGATTTTAAATACATTTTTTTTTTAATTTTTGCAAATGTCAATAGCTTTTCAAATAATACGTCAATAAGGTCAGTAAGAAAATTTCAGCATACAGAATGAAAAGAATTATTATGAAATTAGGAAACAATTTCCCTAAATTTTTTATCTAGCTTTCACTGTATTCATCGAATTTGAAAATATTTCTGTTTAGTTTATTTCTGTTTCTGTCAGCCGTGCCTGAGACGGTTTAGAATTCATTTGACCTAAAATCCATGCCACTGTATATTTTTGATCAATTTTTAACGTTTGTTAATTTTCT
The DNA here is from genome assembly GCA_932178445.1 of Andricus quercusramuli. Classification (NCBI taxonomy): domain Eukaryota; kingdom Metazoa; phylum Arthropoda; class Insecta; order Hymenoptera; family Cynipidae; genus Andricus; species Andricus quercusramuli. Next base: position 8,130 of record CAKNXH010002026.1, on the reverse strand, counting down.
CAGTATTATATAAAGCATTTGGATGAAAATCAATTAAGGATATATAGTACAATGGATTTTAGGTAAATTAAATTCTAAACCGTCTAAGTCTGCGCTGACTCGTGTTTTCCTGTTGACGAGCCCAGTTAGTCAGCCTGGGAGGAAACATGTTAGGTCTCGTGTTGTTTGGAAAACTATTGACACCCACTAAAATTATTTAAAAAATATTAGCAAAAAAAATTCTAGACCCTGATTCCAATTTAAAAAATCTGCTTTACAATTCTTCTATGTCCATCATAATGACTAAAAAAAACTTGAACAAATAAATAGAAAAAATGAAATTTGATCAAAAAACCGGACTGCAGAGCATTGTTTTGGAGAGATCTGACACAAACCAGTTACGGAGAGTCTAGTGGAGTGTTCGGTGACTCCAGCAATGTTGCTGATTCGGCACGTGTAGTTTCCACTGTGCTTTGCTGTGACATTACTAATCGTGAGGATGCTGGAAAACGGCGGATAGTCGCTTATCTGAATGTTGGTGATTTCCTGACTGGTAGGTAACTGGTTCGACGAAACATCACTATTTTCTTTGACCTGAATAGGTTGCCTGTCCAACAGCCAGGTGATGTTGAAGGGCTGGTCTCCCTGGCTCGTGGTACACATTAGTTGTGTCCTCATCCCTTGGGTGATACCGGTCTCGAAATAAAACGGCGAGATCCGCGGCGGAACTATAATGGTAGTCACGGAATAGGTACCATCCCAATTTCATACGTACATACCTAACTAGGTATTTATTTCAATTTCGGTGAGACCCGATTCAAGTTTTTTTTTTTTTGGATAAGCATAAACCCTGAGAAACGAGCAAGCTCGAATCCAGGTCAAAAGGTCGATCGAGGCTACCTAGAGACCCATGTCGGGATCTTGTGAGTTATTTCACAGCTTTCAGAAATTTTTTATGTAGTAGATTTCACCACTACTTACCCAATCGAGAAAAAAAATGTTTTCCTACCTGATGCTGGCGGCGAGAATTTTCATCTCTTCGAGATTGGCGAACAATGTCAATTTTTAGACTGAACCAGATGAAGATACTTCAAGTTCAATATTATCGTTTCTGCATTTTTTTAATATTAGACGGCAGCTCAAATATGAAGAGTTAAAGGTTAGAGTTCAAAGGTCAGATGATCAATTTCAAAGGTCACAAATCATATATTAGTGCTCAAGGGTCAAAGATAAAAAATCGGTGCTCAAAGTTCAGCAGGCGAAGTCAGAGCTTAAAGGTCAGAGGTCAGAAGTCAGAGGTCAAAGGTCAGAGGTGGCACAATAAAGGATAAAAAGTGAAATTTCAAATATGAAGTTTCAATGGTCAAAGTAAGAAAGTTATAGGTCAGATATTATATGTAACCGGCTCTAAGGAAAGGCGTCTAAGGCCTAAAAAATCGATTTTTAGGTTTGGATGGTTTCAGAATGCTGAAAGCTTAACATATCGAGCAAAGTTCTCTGGTTCTAAATATCCAGCGAACTTTTCCGAAAAGTTGGTCGTTAATTGTTCAACAAATTTGTTTGAATAAATGCAGTATATATGAGAAAAACAGATTTTGGAAAATATTTTTCATAAGGTTTTAAGCAAGCCAAGACTTCTTTTTGTGTACACATTTTCTCAATTAACCGTTTCGTAGTTATAGCGTTCAAATAATCAAATACTCACTAAAATTATCATATTTTTAGTCAGATATCTGAACAACTATTGGATCGAAAAATTAGAAAAAAATGGAAATTGTTTAATACTTTTGAATAAACAAGAGTTGTTCTTCGATTGGAAAATTTACTTTTCCTCTGTGGAGTATGTGTGTTGGAGAGAAATTTGCGTTTTTTCGAAATTTTCCGGTGCAAAGGATGCTGATATATCTACCTGCAAATACATCAATTTTTTGTGCAAATTCAATTGTTTACAACAATATAACTTGGAAAAGATTCAGAGTACAAAAACGTGTGAATAATAAAAGTCTTATCTTGGAACATACCTTCTATTAAATCTTTCACCCTATATAAAAAATTAAAGACCAATTCTTCTTGACATTTTGACGATTTTATTACTGAATAATTTTACTTCAGGCACTTTGAATTTAGCATATTTGAATGAAAATTCGGATTCAGCGACCCGAAATTCCTTTTTAGTCAGCATCTTCCAAAGACAGCTTTAGATTCAGTGACGAAAAAAAAAATACCCAGAGCACAAATCTTCTCCATGAAGTCCGAGTATTAGACATTTTCCTAATTTTGGGTCACACGTGAAAGTTCAGGATCTTAGGTCAAAGTCAGATGTCAAAGATCAAACATGAAAGGTCAGTGTTCAAAGTTCAGTGGTAAAACATAAAAGGCAAAAGGTCAGAGGTTAGCAGTCAGAGGTGGCAGATAAAACGATAGAGGCTAGATTTTGAAGACGAAAGGTCAGTAGTCGAAGGTGAAAACATATAGGTCAGATACTATATACGAAAATTCAGGGTCCAAGGTCGAAATCAGAGGTGACAGTTCAAATATAAAATGTGAGATGCCAAAGTGTAAAAGTCAAATTTCAAAGGCCAGAAATTATGCGTGACAGATAAGGGGTTCAAAATAAGAGATCAGTGTTCAAACGTCCCTAATGAAATATAAGAGGTTACAGTTCAGAGGTCAGAGGTGATAGATTGAAGGATAAGAGTGAAATTTTAAATATGAACTGTCAGTGGTAAAAGGTGAGAACTTAAGAACTTATATGATGAGAGATAAGTTTTTAAAGTTTAGTGCTACAGTACAAGAGGTCAGAGGTCATAGATAAGTGATAAGATTAGATTAGATTAGATAAAGCGATAAAGGTTGTATTTCAAACATGAGAGGTCGATGGTTAGGGGAAAAGTAATGGTTCAGTGATTATATGTAAAAGTTCAAGTTCCAAGGTCAAAGTCAGAGGTAACAGTTCAAGTTTCATAGGTCATATATTCATATTCATAGGTCATTTCACGGTCATAGGTCAAAAGTCAGGGGTTAAGGATAAAGGGTAAAAATGTGTCGGTCAAATAATTCATGTGACAGCCTTATTGGCCAAGGTCAAAAGTCAGAGGTTACGCGTTAAATTTTCAAGCTGATAGTTCAAAGGCCAAAGTTTAGAGGTCAAAGCGAATTCTGTCCGTCTCTAGAAACATTGAATTAGTTGCTCCTAATAAATCTGAGGCTTGAATTAATTTTTATTTGAATTGCTACTATAAATAAAGAATTATTTCTTTAATTACAGCTTCGAGAGACCTAAAAAAGCAATCAAGATTCATCAACGATTATGCGCCCCTCACTTTATACGAAACTCCAGCCCCATTGTTTGCTTCATTGAAATGGATTAACTGACTGACATTGACAAATTCCGGAACTTTTCAGCTTTCACGGTTCAAGTCTCAGTCTCGAAAGTTGCACCAGGGTGACAATATTCTCTTATTTAAGTTGTCCTCGATTGCAGAAAAAAATTTAAGAAAAAGGACCTAGAAGATAACATCTGGTTCGTCTATTCATGACAAGTGCCAAAAATTATAATTTTAAAATCGAGGGTAAAAAATAATTTACTGACAATTCGATCGATCAGATAAACATGTATTCTAAAAGTACTGTATTCTAAATTTAGAAAATACGATACACCTGGTGGTTAATAACGATATACGATGCACTTAGGAGAATACGAAAATTTAAACGAGGATGGGTTTAGAAACTGTGCGTGATTGAGTATCATCAATCAAGTGACATTAGAGCTCTTATAGAGACATAAAATATACGCTCTGGAAGCGAGGAAAATTTTTTATTAACCTATAAAATACTGTGTTTTTATTATAGCAGAAACTTTAAACATTAATAGAGGACTTCACAGCAAGAGAAGCTTTCTTTTTTCCATTGCATTGAATCAATCAAACTGAGAATTTTAGTTTCTGCAAATAAAAAAATGCTCATTTTATAGAATGAAAAAAATAATTTCTCTAGGTGTTAGCCTCTTGAGGAATTACTACTATAGATTAGTAAAAATCGAATTTGAAATGTACTTCAACAAACTCTACTGAGGCATTCGAATAAATATTATGATCAATTCTACTTTGAAAATTATTTTTGTAATAAAAAAGGGATTTTTTTTTAATAAGGTGTACTATTAGTACTGATTTATGATTAATATAAAATTAGGGCAAGCATTATTTTTCGTCAGTTATTTCCGAAATTATTACTAAAAATCCATTTTCTATTAATTAAATTAATTAAATCTAAGTTGAATTTCGTTGGTTTGAAAAAGACATTTTCCCAGAACGATGTCCAGTGAATGCATTCGACTATCGAATATACTAACAGTAGGAATATATTAACTGAGGAATCAGTCAAAATACAAAACTATCGAGACTATAAGTAAGTTGAAAAGTATCTCATGGAAAATCGGTTCGAAAAGCGTGCAATTAGCGTGCAGAGAAAATAGCGTGCAGGAAAATAGAACAAGTCGTAGCTGGAAGAATTGTATAAGACTAAAAAAAGTATTGAGCGTGCATTGTGAAAGAGCATGTAGCAGAAACAGGCAGGTTAGATCGGAAAAAGAAAGGAGTAATTCACTCAGAAAAAAATATAATTCATTTAAACGCATCAAGTTGTTTCAATGAAAATGAATCAACCTACAGTACTTATTTGATTAACAATTTTTTCCCTTTGAATTAGTTCAAGTTAATTTGCAAATTTGAATGTTGATTAATACAAAGGAAATTTGTTAATTTTTATAAAAATCGTAGATGGATTTGGAAGAAATCAATCGAAACAAATTGATCGTTGTTTTGATAAAAATTTTTTCTGAGTGGATGATCACTATTGATCTTCATTTGTGATATCAACATTCACATTACACTTTTGGTCTGGTGCATAGAAACTTTGTAATTGAAAAGGTGATTTTTTTATATAGGAAGAATATTGTGCAGAAATTTTGAAGATTTTTTAAAGTGTTACCAAAAATGTGCTGCGAGGGTTGAGGAAAGGCTAGGCACGAATTTGAAAAAATATATTTTTTTAATAATCTAAATGATGTGTTTAGCATGTTAGGAAGAAAATCTCAAACTGTTTTAGATAGAGCACAGTCAAGCTTTTAGTATTTTTGACTTCGATGTTTTCATTCATGTGGAAGTCTTGTTACAATTTCGTAGAAATTCTATACAATTTTTAGGAGAATGATACAAAAATTCTAGCATATAGAATCGAAAGAATTTTTGTGAAATTAGGATACAATTTTCATTAAGTTTTGTATAACATTCACAGTATTCATCAAATTTGTAAATGTTTCCGTTTGATTCATTATTTTAGATTAGGACGTATCGAAGAAAAAATTATTTATTCGTAGTTCTAATAAGAATGAAAAATTTCTTTAGGGATACAAAAATGCTTACCTAAGGTTTTATTTCGAAAGAAATTTCTACTGACCCTGCATCGTAAAAATAGTCAGAAATTACTAGAAGCGGCACATATCTTCTTTAAACAAAAATTTTTGTTTTTTATCACATCTAAGTTACCCGAAATAAATAGTTAAGATGCAACTGAATTTACGGCTGTGAAGCAACAATGTCACTGAAATATTTTTTATCATGCCTGAACGTCCTTAAAATAAAAAAAAATTTACTATTCCGCTATTGTCTTAGAAGAAGGTTGAGACTATAATAATTTTCTTGCCTTTAAGTTACTAAAAAATATCGAAAGGTGAAATATTGCTTTTTATTTCTCAATGAAAGGAATTTTTGGTGTCTGAATTTAGTGCAAATGTCTTCTATTTTATCTAAATTTGTGTCAGTATAGTAAAAAATCGATAAAGAACAATTTTTAAATAAATTCCTCACTATACAGACGTTTAAGCTGAGACGAAAAATGGAGAATTAAAATTTTTAAAGCGGTTGATATGTTAAATTCTCTTTTTTGATTTGAAAACTCAAAATTTAAATATTTGAAACATATGATTTAACCCAAGAAAACATGATTTTCGCACATGTTCAAAAAAATTTTATTAGGCAAAAAATTTTCTTTTGAACAATTCATTTTTTATTATTGTGTACTAGCAAAAAGTGAGCACTAAAACTCTCGCCATGATTATTAAACCAGTTGGAACATTTTTTTGAGTTTTCAAATTAAAAAAAGGGATAGAAGAAATTGTCCTACTTTACATGTATAAATCCACTTGCACCAAACATTTTTTTCTGCTAACTAAAATCTCATGAAAAAGGTCTTGGTCTTTAATTAAAAAGAATTTTGTCACTTTTAGTGCTTTTTGTCTATATCAACGATGTGAAAACATAAAAAAAGTAGTGAAACTTTAGAAGAGTGCTTTTGACTACCAACATAAAATTGTTATCCCGATTAGAACAAAAAATGAGGAATTTTTTGTTTCGATACGTGCTCTTCTATAATAATACTAATTATGGAATTGTTTATGTTTCATGAAATGACGAAAATCTGTAGAAACCATATGCATTGAAATTTTGAATCTAAAATAAAATAATTTTTTGTAAATGTTTTTGAAGCGTTGTGAAAACACATAGCGTAGTCGGTGCGGTCTGGCTGCTGAAGAACGTGTGAAACGTCACTTGATTATGATCCACAGATAGAAAAAAAAAACATTAGTGATCTTATTCATTTATTATCACATTTTTTATATAATTGTTTTTTTAACTTTAAAAAATTACATTTTTTCAAATAAGCTTAAACTATGTATAGGGTGTTTTTCCATGTGTATTCGTCCAAATAGGAATGTTAGTGACGTTTATTTACTTCAAGTTTAGTACCCTATGATTGGCCTTGGCTGTTGGATATGAAATTAAATAAAGAATAAATTTATTTGTTTTTTTGTCAAAAAGTAAATACACACCATATTATTATTCCAATCCTAATTTTTAAACGTGGTATGATGGCGTTGCTGCTTACAAAAAAGATAATATTATATGCAAAAGTTATTTTAAAATCCTTTACATCTGAAATTTTTTTGAGAAGTTTTCTTTTCAAATTTTGATTTCACACCATTCACTTTGAATACACTTTACATTTTATTACAAATATGTTTGGATTTAAATTTTATGTATTCAGATACAAATTTCATTACATTGAAATTGGGGATTAAGGCCTAAACGCTGGATTCAAAATAGATTCCTATCTGGATGAATTCACATGGAAACAATACCCTACACATACTTAAGGCGTTATTTGAAAAAATGTAATGTTTGAAAATTTCAAAAAACATGCTTCTAAACGAAGAATTCAAAAATAAATAACCACAATGCTGCTCATTTTCTTATACCTGAGGAACAGAATCAACTAAACTTCAATTCAAACATTTTGGCTTCTCATAAAAGCAGCCGCTATTTTGATAATTTTAATTTTTTCCCAATTTCCTTCTGCATTTTTTCCCAAAATTTGAGCATGAAAGTGATTTTACGATTGTTGTTTGGCTTTTAGAAAAAATGGTAGATATAACACATTGATATTTAATTTAAAGAATTGCTTCAGATGGAATTTTCATCATGTAGAGTGAAGAAAATGTTATCTGTTGAAACTGATTTTTTTAAATCACTTGTTTACTCTATCATCAGACAGTAAATATTTTATGCATCAAGTAAAATATATATTTACTTTGAGTTTTCTTTTGCGTCAGAATAATTTTTTTTGAGCTTTTAAAGTGTTAAAACACACATGATGTATTGGAAGAATTTTTTTACTAGTTTTAAAACAAAAGGTTTTTTTTCATTGAAAATTATGCTTTAAACTCCACCAAAAACTTATAAAATCTTTTTCATGCAGAAAGGAATATGTCCCTTAAAAATTCGGCCTCTTTGCATTTGTTCACACTCAGACCACATTAGAATTTATTGAAGAAATAAGTACTTTCGACTCTTTATCTTAGGGAAGAAAAATTATTGTTTAATTCGCAGTCCCAAATACAGGCGTTATTTACACCTGTTCGTATTCTGGAAACCTGACATTTGCAAGTCTAACTAAGCTTTCCTGTGCTCTATTTTAACTTTGGACACCATTTCATTTTCCTAGTACAGGGATGTCCACAGTGAGTCCCCTAAAACGCTCCGATTCTCTTTCTGAGGAAGGGGAAACGCTCCTCCTCCTCCTCCTCCTCCTCCT
>CAKNXH010002025.1:203486-214281 GCA_932178445.1 Andricus quercusramuli | reverse complement strand
CGAGATTCGAGGCAAGGTTTGAGACAATACTCGAGACGACATTCAAGACGAGATTCTACACGATACTCGAGATGAGATTCGAGGCAAGGTTTGTGACGATACTCGAGACGATATTCAAGACGAGATTCTACACAATGCTCGACACGAGATTCAAGATGAGATTCGAGACGAGACTTGATTTTAACTCTTTAGATTATGTAATAAAAATCAAACAAAATAGCTTATCCATTTAGACTCAGCTTTACAATCGGAATTTCCCGACGATTTCTAGGGGCCTTAATTATATCGGAATGTTAAAGAAAATCGAATACTTAAATTTTCATTTGAAAACAATTAATTTTCAACCAAAGTGATCAATTTTTAACTACAAAGGATGAATCTTAAGAGAAATAGTTAAATTTTGAATTGAAATAATCAATCTTTAACTGGAACAGTTAGATATTTATTCAAAAAGATGAATTCTTTACCAGAAAAGAAGAATTTTCAACTAAATACGTAAATTTTAAATTGAGAAGGATAAATTCTTGACCAAGAATTGAGTCCTTAAATTTTTAGTTAAAAAAGTTAATTTTTTGACGAAATAGTTAAATTTTTAACCAATGAGTTAATATTTCCATTAACCAAAGAAATAAATTTTTAGCAAAAGAATTTTCAACAAAAAATGTAGTGATTGATATTTCAGCAATAAAAATTTTTATTTTTAATAAAAAACAGTATGTCACTAAAATTTAAAGTTTCGCAAATAAAAAATATGGAATTGCGAAAATCGCTGAAATTCAAAAACCGAAAACTTGTCGATACCTTTAAATGCTTAGGGGAAACCTCCCTACAGTGGATAATAGTTTATTGAGAGCACAAATAATTACATTATTTTTAATTTATTAGCAAATATAGTTTCCTAATCATTAATTAAATTAAATTAATTATTTTACCTAGATTATTTTTAATTAATGATTATCCACTAGGGTGTTCCAAAAAACGCTTTTCGAGCTACAGGGCAATTCCCCCCTTCAAAAGTTTCCATTTCCGGAGAAAAAAAGTACCTAATTTTTTTTTCGAAATTCGAATATTAGCACGTGCCACCGGGCACTTCAAAATCCCATTTAATTATAACTTGGGGAAATTTTGGATTTTCGAAAAATTGAACTCATACTTCAGGGCTTGATCGAAACGTGCCAAACCTTTTAGGGATTAAAGAGGAGTACCTTTAAAATAAAATCATACTAATAACTTTTATTTTTAACCCACCCTTACCCCCCCCCCACACAGCGCCCCAAATATGACCCAAAAGTAAAAAAACTACATTTCTACGTATTATTGTTACTTTTTAGCAATTTCCGTCGTCTTTTTCATACAAATAATTACTAATGGACAATTTGAAGATTTCTCATGACATTTAAACAATTTTCAATTGTTTAAACAAATGTAACTTATTTAAACAATTATTTATTCCCAAAAAATGTAAGAAATAATCGTATTTTCTGATTGAAATGTAATATTTTGTCATTGTTTGAAGTAGTGATTTTTTTTAAAACATGTGATTATTTAAACAATTACTTGTTGTTTATTCTCAACATTTCTAAAAATTGACCCAGAGATGTCCAGTTTCTTCTCAAATTGGTATCATATGCTACTTTTTGTTAAATAAATATATAATTTTGATACATATCTTTTAATGTTCAATAAATTTATATTTGTTTAAACCATTTTTATTTGCTTAAGCAGTTTTTTTTCGATAACTTTAAAAAAATAAAATAAAATACATATAATCATTTTTCTGACTGTATAGTATATAGAAAGAATATATTAACAATTTTCTAATTGCTCAAACAAATATAATTTGTTTAAAAAATTATTTTCCAACAATATTTTTTAAATCGTATTTTCTGAATTAAACATAATATTGAATGATTTAGAGGAGTAGTAAATTCTGTTAAAAAAGTCGTGTCAATGTTTAAACAATTTTTGTTCGTTCAAGCAGTTTTCTATTAAAAAATGTTGATCAATAATGTAAAATATTAAACATGGAATTATTTTCGTAAATATATTTTAATATATATTTTTAATATTTATAACGAGTATGAAAATGTAAAAAAGCAATCTGTTGAAACTAGAATCATAATTTGCATCAGTAAATGTGCTATTCTATAATATAATTGTGATAAAGATTGTAAAAATATGAAAAAAACAATGATAAATACACTTTTATAATTTAAATTTCATTATGATTTTTATGATTTATTTAATAATGCGCCAAAGGAGATGTCAACCATCCATACTCAATTTGAAGGAAATTTGATTTAAAAAAACAATAATTAATTGTGTAAACAATAACATAAAGTTTTTTGCAGAATTTATTACTCCTCGAAATCATTCAATATTATGTTTAATTCAGAAAACACGATTTGAAAAATATTTTTGGAAAAGTAATTGTTTAAACAAATTGTATTTGTTTAAACAATTAAAAAATGGTTGATATATTCTTTCTATATACTATACAGTCAAAAAAAAATTATATATATTTTATTTAATTCAATTTTTTGTAAGTTATCGAAAAAAACTGCTAAAGCAAATCAAAATTGTTTAAACAAATAGAAATTTATTAAACATTAAGAAAAATGTATCAAAATTATATAATTATTTAACAAACAGTAGCATAGGATACCAATTTGAGAAAAAACTGGACATCTCTGGGTCAATTTTTAGAAATTTTGAGAATAAACAATAAGTAATTGTTTACATAATTACATAATGTTTTTCAAAAATATTGCTGCTCCAAACAATGACAAACTATTACATTTCAATCAGAGAATACGATTATTTTTTACATTTTTTTGGAATAAATAATTGTTTAAATAAGTTGCATTTGTTTAAACAATTAAAAACTGTTTACAAAGTCATAGGAAATATTCAAATTGTCCATTAGTAATTATCTGTATGAAAAAGACGACGGAAATTGCTAAAGAGTAATAATACGTAAAAATGTAGTTTTTTTATTTTTGGGTCTTATTTGGGGCTCTGGGGTGAGGGGGGGGGGGGGGGTTAAGAATAAAAGTTATTAGTATGTTTTTATTCCATAGTTACTCCTCTTCAATCCCTGAAAAGTTTGGCACGTTTCGATCAAACCCTGAAGTATGAGTTCAATTTTTCGAAAATACAAAATTTCCCCATGTTAAAATTAAATGGGATTTCGAAGTGCCCGGTGGCCCGTGTTAATATTCGAATTTAGGACGAAAAAAAAATAGGAATTTTTTTTTCTCCGGAAATGAAAACTTTGGGGGGGGGGGCTTGAACTTTAGGGTGAAAAAAAATTTTGCAATGCATTTTTGGACCACCCTTAGGAGGTTTCCCTAAATACTTAAATATAGGAAGGGCGGCATTTTGCTCACGTTGCGTGAAAGGTAATCGTTCGATCTAATCATTGGTCGGATAGTTTATCCAGCATTAAACCAAGACTCACTTGCGCAATTTAAAAGTATGTACTTTATATATATAGTAACAGTTGTACACTATACAGCATCTTACGATCTTGTAAGTGCCCATCACAATTAACAAAGTGATGGCAACTATGCAGACGGATGCCAATGATTCACTTCCACTTATTTGCATACGGATGCTTCATTTCGAATTTTTAAGTAGGAAAATACAAGTTTAGTGATTCATCACTTAATTATAATTTGAATATTTAATTTCCCTCAATTCTAGTTATTCAATAATCGACCAGCCGATTTCAACAAAATACTGGAATTTTCAACAAAATAATTGACATCCACAAAATCATTGAATTTTCAACCTAAAAACATGAATTTTCATCAAAAAAGTGCAACAGTTGATATTTCAGCCAAAAAATATGAAATTTCGTTTAGAAAATGAATTTTAAAACCACAAAACCGAATTTGTAACAAGTAAAGATTTTTCAGTCATGAAGAAGAATGTTTAACTAAACTGTTGAATCTTCAAGCCAATAGGCGAGTTTTCTATGTAAAATTGATTTTTCAATCAGAAAAAAATGAATTTTCAGCAAAAAAATTAATTTTCAACAAAAGTAGGTCAATTTTCAACCAAAGAGATAAACATTCTTTCAACCAAAAAAAAATCAACAAAGTAGTTCTGCTTGTACCCACGCAGTTGAATTTTGAGTTAAAAAGATCAACTTTCAAAAAAATAGTTAAATTTTCAACCAAAGAAATGAATTTTTAACTAAAAATAATGAATCTTCAACGGAAAAGTGATTTCTCAAAATCGTCGTTAAACCAAAATTTTTAAATACAATAGTTGAATCCTCAAGCAAGCAAGAACAATCTTCAAACAAATCGCTGCATTTTTATCCAAGAAAAATGAAGTTTATACTAAAACAGATGAATTTTTGAATTAAAGAGACAAATTTGAGGAAGATTGAATTTTCATCCAAAAAAGATTTTAATTTGACTTTTCAATATCTAAATATGATTTTTAAATAAGAAGTGAATTTTCTCCGATGATACTTGAATTTTCAACAGAACCGATGAATTTTGATTTAAAAAAAAACATAACTTTTTAACAAAATTATTGCATTTTTAACTAAATAGTTGCATTTTTATCCAAGAAGAGTGAAATTGCTACTAAAACAGATGAATTTTCAAATAAAAAAATAAGGTTTAAAAAAAATTTGAAGTCTCGTCCAAAAAAATATTTTAGTTTTACTATTAACATTAAAATATGAGTTTTAAACAAGAAGTCAAGAAGATACTGATTTTTCAACCCAAAAAGACGAATTTTCAACAAAACAGTTGAATTTTCAAACAAAAAGGATGACTTTTTAACAAACTTATTGAATCTTCAACCAAATAGTTGCATTTTTATTCAAGGAAGATGAAATTTCTACTAAAACAGATTAATTTTTTAATCGAAAGATCAAATTTTTAAAAAATTTGAATTTTCATTGGAAAAAGATTTTAGTTCGTCTATTCAACATTGAAATATGAATTTTAAACAAAAAGTCAACTTTCTACGAAGATACTGATTTTTCAACCCAAAAGGACGAATTTTCAACAAAACAGTTGAATTTTTAAGAAAAAACGATGACTTTTCAAAAAAATTATCGAATCTTCCAACAAATAGTTGCATTTTTGTCCAAGAAAGATGAAATTTCCACTAAAACGGATGATTTTTTAAATTAAATTTTCATCCAAGAAAGATTTCAGTTGACTTTTCAATGCAAAAATATGAATTTTAAACAAGTAAATTTTCTATGAAATAGTTGAATTTTCAACAAAAAAGAATGACTTTTTAACAAAACTGTTAAATTTGCATACAAATAATAAATTTTATATCTAAAAAGATAATCTTCTGGGGGAAGAATTCGCAAAAAAAAAAGTAATATAAATATATTTATCAATACATAGCAAATAAATTACTAACAAGAATATTATTTCAGGGTAAGATTTAAGAAGGGGACGACTGAAAAATCCTAAAAAATAAAATTCCCGAATAATAAAATTACCGAAATATAAAAATCCCAAATCGGAAAATTCCCGATAGTTTATAATATTCCCGAATTTGAAAATTTCCGGCAGAAAATGGCCGAATTATAAAATATCCGGAATAGAAAATTCCCAAATTTTAATAAATATTATTTATTTCTTAAAAATAAAAATAATAAAATATTTTTATGAAAGAAGCAAATTTTCGAATATCAAATTTTTTTAAACTATTGTTTGAATTTGAAATATCAATAATTGAATAAAATATATTTTTGGGTAAAAAAACTTGGTTGAAATTCTGCATAGTATTTTCAGAAAATTACAAAAAACGTTTTCAAAAATCGAATTGTTAATTTAAAAAAAAAAAAGATGGAAAGAAACTTCGAGATAAACCAGTGCTGAATTGAATCCTGCAAAGTATGTTTGAAAAATGTTATTAGGTTCGGAGGAAATTTTTTTTTCATTTGAGGCGCACGTGTTTTTACATTGATTTTTTATACAATTTTTATGGAATTATTGTATTTTCAAATTCGAACAATAATTTTAAAAACTTGAAACATTCAAAACAATCTCTGATAAAAATATTGTATTATTGTAATCGAGAAAAAAATATATTGATTCAAAAAAAAATTTTTTTTAACATTCAAATTCAGAAATCATCTAATTAAGATATTTTATAATTCGGTAATTTTCTGCCGGGAATTTTACTTTTCTTGATTTTTGAGTCGTCCCTTAAAAAGTGAGAAAAGTGGAATTGAAAATAACGCTTCAAAAAATTTCAAAAATCTCTTTCTAGCTAAATTTTTAAAAAATTATTCAATTCGAATTTTCTTAGTGATTAAATACAAAAACCGACTTTTTTAAAAAAGCGCCCGAGCGATTATTCTCATTTTCATCTTAAATTATCTGCGCTTTACAGTGCAGAATTTTCTCAAAGTAGGGGAAAGAGGGAATTTTTTTCAAAAAATAGGAGAAAAATTAATTTTAAAATTTTTAGAGGTGGCTACGTTTGTTTTTATAAAAGATCTGTAACTTTTATTAGTTAACAATTTTTTTTGCAGTTTTAAATTTTTCATAAAAACTAAAGGTGTTGCTTCTTTACAACCAACGATTCTTGTAGGTATTCCAATATTTATTATATGCATTGTTTATTAACAAAAACTGAATGTCTTACTGTTTTCCGGATATGAGCGATTTCATTTATCCGAGAAATAATTTACATTCAAAAGAATTTTAATGTAATAAATTGTTTTAATATTTCTCATGAGTTTCATATTTCAAACAAAATTTTACGACTAAATTTTACCCTTAAAACACAATTCTATCACAAAATTGATGCTCTTCAATCATTATTTTTCTAATAGTACAAATTAAAAAAAAACTTCACATCTTTGTGAAGAAGTAATACTTTTCGTATTGATGAAAAATTGAAATTTTAACAAATTGAGTTCAGAATAAATAAATAAATTATTTTTAATTGTCAAACATTTCGATTCAACTACGAAATTATTAGAAACTAAAAAAAGAAGAATATATTTCTTTTCCCGTCTTTTTTCATTTTTTTTAATCACAATCATTAAACATTTACAAAAATCAACCAAAGTTTCGGTGTTTTGATTTTAAAATAAATAGAGAAATTTAAGTATACGTTGTCCTTTTATTCTTTTTTTCATTTCCAAGAATTTCGTAAAAAAATTTTAAACTGTAAAAAAATAAAAATGATTAACTTATAAAAGTTTCATATCGGCCATAAAAACAGCTTTAGCGAACTCTGAATATATTTGTTCAAATCTGGAAAATTCAGAATAACTTTCTCCCCACAAGAAACGATTTTTCGCTTCAAGGTTTTAGAAAATCCAAAAATCGGAATTTGTCTGGGCACCCTAGAGTGTCCACATTTTTTCAAATACGTATTTTTTTAAGTAAACGTTAAAAAATTATTATCTAAAAATATAAGAAATATTTTGAAAATAGGGAAACTTTCTGAAAAGGGGAGAAAAAGGGAAATACGGGCATGATTGTAGAGCCTGATATTACCATGAACAATAACAAAATCCCATTTATTTAATAATAAAAAAAATTTATTAATGCATACTCAGTGAGTAATATATATGGAATTTAAAAAAAAATTACTTACCGGTTTTTAAATCCTTCTTGCGTGACACTTGAAAAATCGAAAGTGGTAATGGATGTTTGTTGTCAGACACAAACACTCGACAGAAGAACCGCACTCTACGGAGAGACAAGCGCAACTGAGAGATTTTCAAATCAAACACCGTGAGTCGCAGAAAGGGGAATGATTGGTCTCAGCGAGACTCGCGGTCTTTTAAATAGCCAATTTAATATTTTAATTCTACCAATTTTTTTTTTACCATAAAACATTAAATTAATTATTAGGTGAAATTATTTAAAGTCTGTATTCTCAAAGTTATTAAACATACAACTTTTTTTTATTAAATAAATAGTATTTACGTAAAAAAATAGTAATATAATTAAAAATTGATAGTAAATAGTGTCACAAATTTCAAAAAAAAGTGGCAAAATAGTGTCATAAAATTTTTTAAGTATTAAAATTATGTGTAGTCCGGAAAAAAAATTCTGATCAGAATTTCCAGTTTTATAAACAAATAATTTTAAAGTATTGAAAATGAATTTTAATGTTTATTTAAACTATTATTCTTTATTCAATAAATTATCAAAATTCCGATTTATTTATCGGTTAAAAGTTCATTCATTTCGGTCGAAAGGTCCACTAAGTTAAGAATTCATCCTTTTTGGTTCAAAATTCAATGATTTTGTTAAAAATTCAATAATTTTGTAGAAACTTCACCTTTTTGCCTAAAAATGTAACTGTCTGGTAAAATAATAATCTGTTTCGGGTAAAAATTATAATTTTATAATAATAATTTTCTAAAAAATTTAATTGTTTTGTTGAAAATTTAAATTTTTTGTTAAAAATTTGTCTGTTTTGGCAGAATGTCAATTTTTTTATTAAAAATGCAATTTTTTATTTCAAAATTAACCTGTTTTAGTTAAGGATTCAAGTATTTTCTTAAAAATTATTTTTTTGTTTGTTAAATCTAACTATTTTTCACTTCAAATTGAAATATTTTTTTGTTAAAATTTTAACTGAAACATTTTTTGTTGAAAGTTGACCTTTTTAGGTGGAAAATTGAACATCTTGGTTAAAAGTTGAACTACTTTCTCAAAAGTGCTTTTTTTTTTGGTTAAAAATTCACCATTTTAGTAGAAAATCTCTTTTTTTTGTTGAAAATTAATTTTTGAACTTAAAATGTAACTATTTTGTTGAGAATAAAACTGATTGGTTGAGAATTAACTCTTTTGTTGAAAATTCACATTCTCGGGTTTAAAATTCAATTTTTTTGCAGAAAATTAATAAAATAAAATTTGGACTAATAATACATTCAATTTTGAAACTACTTAGTTAAAAAATTATATAATTTGTTGAAAACTCGCAGTTTTTAATAAAAAATCCATATTTTTTATTCAAAATTCAAATATGTGGTTAAAAATGTATGTCTTTTTTTTTTGAAAATCCGCCTTTTCTGATAGAAAATTAATATTCTCGGTTAAAAATTCACCTATTTTGTTAAAAATTTATGTATTTTGTTTTAAATTATTGTTATATTTTTAATTTTCCGGTAAGCTCTGATTCGTTGAGATTATTTATTATTAATAATTATTAATAATGACTATTGTGAGAAAATAGTGCCTATAGTGTCATTTTTTTAAATAGTAGGAAAACAGTGTAATCTCTAAAAAAAATCATCAAATAGTGTTAAATAGTGTCAATAGTGTGGTGAGTCCGAGGCCTGAAATAATTTTCAAAAAAATAATATAATTTTTCACAAAATAGTGAAATTTTTAACCGACAAAGATAGCTTTTAATCCAAATAGTTACATTTTCTAATAAAGAAAATAAATTTCCCAAAAAATAATTGAATTTTCAAGCCAAGAAACACACACTTTTTAGAAGACAGTTGACTTTTTAACATTATAGTTTGATTTTCAACTAAATAATTAAATTTTTAACCAAAAAGTTGAACTCTAATCATAATAATTGAATTTTTAATAAAATAATTATAATTTTAACAAAATAGTTGAATTTTCAACATACAAAAATATATTTTGAACCAAATAGTTGAATTTGTAATAAAAAAGTATAAATTTTCAAAAATGGAATAATTACATTTTCAGTTAAAAAAATTAATTATTAACAAAACAAAACCAAAATTGTCAACATAATAGTTAACTTTTGAACGAAAGAGATGAATTTTTAAATAAAATTATGAACTTTCGACTAAAAAGGTGGATTCTCAACAAAAATTGTAATTCTTGTTATTTTGACGAAAAAATCTTTTTATTTTAAATAAAAAGTTGTTTTATTTAACAAAAAAAAAGACTTCCAAACTAAATAATTGAATTTTCAATCTAAAAAGTATAATCAACTAAATAGTTGAAATAAGAAAGAAACTAATTATCAACCAAATAGTTACATTTTCAATCACATAGTTAAATTTGTAAGGAAATAGTTGATTTTTCAACCTGCAAAAGTGAATTTTCAACCAAATAGTTGAATTTTTAAACATAACAGATTTTAACAAAATAATTAAATTTGCAGAAAAGTTGCTGAATTTTCAACCAACTAGATGATTCTTTAAGCAAAAAAATTAATTTTTCAGCCCATAAGGATGAATTTTTAACCAAATGATCGAATTTTCAAATACAAAAAAAAAAAGATTAAAATTCAACCTCAAACAGTTAAATTTTCAAGCCAAGAAGACACATTTTTATAAGATTTTTTTAATAAAATGGTTGAATTTTCAACAAAGTAGTTGAATTTTAAAATGAAAAAGATCAATCATACAAAAATAGTTGAATTTTTAAATAAAACCGATTTTTCAACCAAAAATGGAATAAGCAAATTTTAATTTTTAAAAATTATCTTTACCCCAAAAAGTATGAATTTTCATCCAAATAGGAGAATTAAAAAGAAGAAATGATTTTGTACCAAAAATATAATAGTGGACTTTCCAAATAAAAAGAATTAATTTTCAACAAAAAAGATAAAGTTTCAACTAAAAAAGATTACTTTTGAACAAAATAGTTGAATTTTCAACAAAATTATTAAATTTTCAACCAAATAGTAGAATTTTTAACCAATGGAGATTAATTCTGAACCAAAAATACAATAGTAGAATTTTCAAATAAAATTAATGAACTTTCAACAGAGGAAAGACTTTTTAACAAAATAGTGGAATTTTAAACAAAATAATTAAATTTTTAACCAAATAGTAGAATTTTTAACCAAT
>CAKNXH010002025.1:175497-203476 GCA_932178445.1 Andricus quercusramuli | reverse complement strand
CTTTCAACAAAAGAAAGACTTTTTAACAAAATAGTTGAATTTTCAACCAAATAATCAAATTTTCGACCAAATAGTAGAATTCTTAACCGACAGAAATTCTCAACTAAAAATATAATATTAGACCTTTCATATAAAAAGAATGAACTTTCAATTAAAAAAGATGAATTTTCAACCAAAAATGTAATAGCTGATATTCCAACCATAAAAAAATGTAATTTTAAATAGAAAAACAGTTGTATCAAATAAAAAATACGAATTTTTCACAAGATTTGAATCCTCAACCAAAACAGATTAATTTTCAACAAAATACTCTCATTTTTAATTTAAAAAAAAACGAAATTTCAACCAAGATTAATTTTCTACAAAAAATAAATTGTAAACAAAATACATGAATTTTCAGCAAAGCAGTTGAAATTTCGAACAAATAGTAGAATTTTTAACCAATAGAGATTAATTCTGAGCCTAAAATATAATAGTAGAATTTCCAGTTTAAAAGAATTAACTTTAAACCATAAAAGAGCAATTTTCAACCCAAAAATATCACTTTTCTACCACAAGATGAATTTTCAGTCCAAAAGGATGAATTTTCGATTGAAAAATAATTTTGGACGAATGATCAACAAAACACTTGAATTTTTTTCCAATAAAGATGAATTTTCAACAAAATAATTGAATTTTCAACCAAATAGTAGAATTTTTAACCAAAAGAGATTAATTATCAATTAAAAATATAATAGTAGACTTTTCAAACAAAAATAATTAACTTTCAACCAAAAAAGATGAATTTTCGATTAAATATTATCACTTTTTAACAAAACAGTTACATTTTTAACAAAATAATTTAATTTTCAAAAAAATAGTAGAATTTTTAACCAAAAGAGATGAATTCTTAACCAAAAATATAATAGTAGACTTTACAAATAAAAATTATTAACTTTAAACCAAAAACGTGAATTTGCAACCAAATCGTACATTTTTTAACCAAAAGAGCTGAATTCTGAATCAAAAAGATACTAATAGACTTTTCAATTAAAAAGAATTAACTTTCAACAAAAAGTAGTTGAATTTTTTAATTGGGTTCATTTATTCAGTTGAAATTGAAATATTTCTAATTCAAATCGTATAAAATCCAACACTTTCAATATTGAAAACTTAGATTGAAAACGTAGATTGAAAACAATCAAAATTAAAATATTGGAAATTAAAACGTTAAATATTAAATAATTATTCACAAAGTTCGAAAAACTTCGAAATTGTACAATTTCAAAAATAGCAGCCACTAGCACAAAAATTCCAAGTTATTCCAAATGTTACTTTGAAATTGTGAACATTTTCTAATCATAAATCTACTTGGGTGTCCTAAGAATTAAATCAATGAAGATTTAACAAGCAGAAATCTCCTTATTAAGAAAGGCATGAATCTCAATTCCTGATTACATCACGTGAATTCTGACATGAATTTATGCAATTCCTCGAACTCTGCCAATTTTCCACTAACTAAATACGTACCATTTTACAAATAAAATGTTGAAAAATAAAATTTTCATTAAAAAACATAACGAGGAGTACAATATTATAATGAGACGTTATCATTATTTTATAAAATATAACGTTTATTGGGTTTTCTTAAATTTCTCTTAACAAAATACAATATATTAATTATATTTTAGACGAGTGCCTGAGGTTTTAAAGTATAAATAGACACTATTGTAGATGACAAGTCGAATATTTCTTGATGAGATCGCACGTACAAAGCGAATTGATGAGATGAAAATACGCGTGTTTCCTGTACATGAATATTTAATTTATTTAATTATTTATTCTACCTTAGGAAGCTATTTTCAATATTTTATATTTATCATTCTTAACCGAATTGAATCTTCATAACTTGAATTTTCATTTCCACCACCGACAACGTGAGGCTCTTGAAAAAAATTCAAAATTCCTCAGTGAAATCAAAAGTGCTACAATCATTGGAAGAAATGTGACAAAAACCACACAAAAGTTGTACTGGAGAAGAAAAACGAACTCTAATTAAATTCTCTACTTAAAAAGATATATTTCCTTTGAATAATTATTATTAAGGAAGAGCAACTGAGAAGGCTGGATAAAGTTTTGCGCGATCCATAAGAAAATACAGAACGCAAAAATCATCAAATTCCCCCACTTTTTCTCTAGAAAAAGTACCAAA
Organism: Andricus quercusramuli; assembly: GCA_932178445.1. Classification (NCBI taxonomy): domain Eukaryota; kingdom Metazoa; phylum Arthropoda; class Insecta; order Hymenoptera; family Cynipidae; genus Andricus; species Andricus quercusramuli. The sequence continues at coordinate 201,285 of CAKNXH010002025.1, read as the reverse complement.
AAGGGTAAAACTACTAGAAGATACGTTGTTTCATATTTAGTCACGCGACGTTTTGAAACAGAACGTATTTACTTAAGAACCACTTAAGTGAAACTCCGCGCGACTCAAGTCACAAGCCTTATTATAAATTGTTACAATCTTATCCTAAAAAACCTTTATGCGTTAGAAAAAAAAATCGTGATAGCACACTTGTGAAGAATCGGAGATTAAAAAGCAGTCGGAATTTTCGGAATGTTGGCCCCTTTTTAGGAACGTTAAATGTGCCAGAATAAGGAATTAAAAAAAAAAAATTCAGGGTGTCTACTCAAATCCTGGAAAAAAATTCTCTCACGGGAATTTGTAAATAAGCCTCGTAAATATCTAAATGTGACAACAAAAAATTACTGTTTTTTTCATTTGTGAAAGTAACTTTATTAAGCGATAGATGAATTTTTAACCAAATCGTTGAATTTTCAACCAAAAAACTTAATTTTCAATAAAAAATACATGAATTTTCAATAACAAAAAATCAAATTTTCACCCAAATAGTTGAATTTTCAAATAGAAAAGATCAGTTCTCAATCATTTAGATGAATTTTCAATTAAAAAGGATAAATTTAAAAAAAAAAATGGAACAGTTAAATTTTAGTTTGAAAAAATTAATTTTTGAACCAAAAAAAAAAACAATTTTTACCCAAATAGTTGAATTTTCAATTGAAAAAGATCAATTTTCAATAGAATAAAAAATTTTCAAACAAAAATGAAACAGTTAAATTTTAGTTGTGAAAAATTTGATTTCGACCAACAAAAAAAAAATTTCACCCAAATAGTTGAATTTTCAACCAAAAAAAGGTCCATTTTCAATCATATAGATGAATTTTCAAATAAAAAATATAAATTTTGAACTAAAATTATGAATCTTCTACTGAAATTGTTGAATTTTTCACCAAATAGATTAATTTACAAAAAAGAGATTAATTTTTGACCAAAAAGGCGAATTTTCACCATAATAGATCATTTTCAAGTCAAATAGTTGAAGTTTCAGATAAAAGGGATACATTTTCAACCAAAAGTATAATAGATAAATTTTCATTAAAAAAAAAAAACATTTTCAACCAGAAGAAAACGAATTTTCAAATAAAAAGGATAAATGTTCAACTAAAAATGGAACAGTTAAATTTTCAGTTGGAAAAAATTAATTTTCAACCAAAAAAACAACGAATTTTCAACCGGAAAGATAAATTTTCCAACTAAAAGATTAATTAAACCAAAATTAAATAGTTAACCAAATAGTTAAATTTTACAACAACAAAAAAATGAATTTTCAACACAAAAGATTAATTTTCGACAACAAAAAATACAATTTTCACAAAAATACATAAATTTCCAAATAAAGGAGATAAATTTGTAACTAAAAAAGATCAATAATCAAACAAATAGTTAAATTTTCAATCATAAATTATAAATCTTTGAAAAAATGGAACGGGTAAATTTTTAATTGAAAAAATCAATTTTGAACCAGAAGAAAACGAATTTTCACCCAAATAATTGATTTTTTAACAACAAAAAATGTCAAATTTCAATCAAATAGTTAAATTTTTAACTAAAAAGGATGAATTTTCAACCAAAAATGGAATAGTTAAATTTTCAGTTGAAAAAAATTAATTTCCAACCAAAAGAAAACGACTTTTCAACAGGAAAGTTAAATTTTACAACTAAAAGATGAATTATAAACTAAAATTATTAATAATTCACTGGAATAGTTGAATTTTACAAAAAGAATGAATTTTCAACACAAAAGATTAATTTTCGACAACAAAAAATACAATTTTCACAAAAATACATGAATTTCCAAGTAAAAAAGATAAATTTGTAACTAAAAAAGATCAATACTCAAGCAAATAGTTAAATTTTCAACTATAAATCATAAATCTTTAAAAAAAATGGAAAGGGTAAATTTTTAATTCAAAAAAATTAATTTTGAACCAAAAAAATGGAATTTTCAACAAAATAGTTCATTTTCCTATCAAAAAATACAAATTTTCATGAAAATACATACATTTTTACCCAAGAAGTTAAATTTGAAACTAAAACAGATCAATTTTAATCAAATAGTCGAATTTTCAACTAAAAAGAATACGTTTTTAATCAAAAATGGAATGATTAAGTTTTTTATTTAAAAAAAATAATTTTCAAACAAAAAATGGAATTTTGAACAAAATAGTTCAATTTTCCAACGAAGTGACGAATTTTTAACTAATATTATAAATTTTTTACTGGAATAGTTGAATTTTGAACCACAAATATGATTTTTCAACAAAGAAGAATAATGTTCGACCAAAAAAGACCAATTTTCATCAAATCATATGAATTTTCAAGTAAAAAAAGTAAATTTCAACGAACAAAATCAATTTTCCAATAAAATTATGGTATAATCAATTGGATTACGTAAATTCTTATCTAAAAAAATTAATTTTCTAACAAAAAAATAAAACGAATTTCCAGGAAAATAGTTAAAGTTTCACCTCGAATAGTTAAATTTACATTTGAAAAAATTAATTTTCAATCAAAACAGATAAATTCTCAATAAAAATTTAACAGTTGATGTTTCAACCAAAAACTACTTTTATTTTGAATAAAAAAAACTGTTGAATTCAACCAAAAAAGATGAATTTTCAACTAAGAAAGATTTTTCATTCAAGGAAGAAAATAAAATTCAACCAAACCGTTGAACTTTCAGTTTAAAAAGTTAATTTCCAACAAAATAGTTCAATCGAGTTATACGAAGCTACTTTCACAATTTCAAAATATTATTTAAATTTATAATAATATTTAAACAGAGTTTGAGCACACTCTCGAAAGAATTCCTTGATTTTAAGAAAAATTCCCTGACTTTTCCAGGTATGTAAAAATCCCTGACAATTCCAGGTTTTCCAGGTGAGAAGACACCCTGACACATACAGTACTCATTGACAAAAGAGCTTCTAGCAAAAAATCTCCGCTTTCGTTTGATTAGACTCCTTCCATAAAATCCCATATGTTTCGTCGCCTTAAAAGTTACAATTAGAATCTTTCCACGATCGGTGCGTTATGAGCAAGAATGGCGAGTGCAAATAAATAAGAATTAGTCCAGCTAGAATCCTCCTGCGAGAATCCCGAATAAATAATCGCCTAGATTCCTAGAAACTCAATAACAGAAGGAATGAAAAACGTTAATCAAAAAAGAGCGGACTGCTCACTAAAAAAAGTCTAGAGTTGAATTTCTTGAATCCGAGGGAACATAAGTTCGAATGGATAATCGAATTTATGCACCCCACTTGTATCTCTTGAATCCCAACTCGTTGAACATTTCTAACAGTTTATTGTATAATTTATATCACAATATAGCAAGGTTGTCGCTCGCCTTCACCTATTCTCAATCATCAAGTGTCCGCTTTCCTGACCTCGATGAGGCAACTCCAAATTGACCGGAGTCTGCTGCACTTCTGGTCTCGCAATCGGAACCGGAACTTCCTCATTGCTCGCATTATTCTGCGCTTTCTCAACCTTGTACAAAATATCATGACAAAGAGGACACCTGTCCTGGACATAAAGCCACTTTCTCAGACAAACCCCATGGAAGAAGTGGCTGCACTTTGTAATCTTCGCGCTCTGCATCTCCTGATAGCAGATCGCGCAAACATCATCCAGTCTTCTCAGTTGCTCCGCATCAGCTTCCGGCAGGGAATTAATTTTGTTGACAGCAGCCCTCCGTTTCATAAAAATACTCCAGCCGGCAGTCGCTTCGCAGTAGATGTTGAAATAGGCATGAATGCACATCATGATGGCTCTGATCGCGCCTCCTGATTCAAAGATCAAGATCCAGAGGCCGTTGAAGAAGAGGATGACTCCAAAAGCAAACTCAACCGTGTTTCCAAAGGATCTGATGATGTAGACATAGTCGTCGAGTTGTTCCCAAAAGGTACTGCGATAGGCTTCGAAGAGGAAGAGAAAGTAGATCGCCAGGGAGACAATCACCTTGACGATGACCTCGACACTGAAGACGGAAACTGCCAGCATCCAGGTGCTGATCGTGAAGTGGGACCAGAGGAAGATCAGGAGAGTGGTTGGAAAGAAGATGAGAAAGGTGCAGACGGCTAGAGCCCGAAGGTGTCTGTGAAGAGCAGGATTGTGGGAAGCACTCAGGGACATCAAGAGAGGATTGACGGTGTTATGAACAAAGTGAAGAATCGCTGTGAAGAGTAGACAGAAATTTCTGTAGAGCCTGACGATGCGCTTCTCCCGGTCGAGGGAAGTCAAGCCCGTTTGAAGAGCGAGGATATAGAAGAGGATGGCAGAGACTGTGCCCATGTTTTTGTCATCCTCATCGGCTGTGAGAAGCACCCAGCGGAAGAAGGAGCCGATGTAGTGGCAGATGAGGGAGATGATGCTCGTCATGCCAAGAAGAGCAGTCAGGGTCTCGCAGCCGTTGACGAGGAGTGTTCGGATCATCAGGTAGTAGGTGAAGGTGTCTTCTCGGTAGTGGTTTCCTAATATCTGGATCACCTGCTCGAAGACCCGGAGGAGCCAGAAGGTTCTGAGAACGCAGGGAACGTTGAGGCGATTCCATTCTGTTTCGACGAGCGCGGAAAGACCGAAGTTGCTGATGAAGTTTCGGACGTGTTGGTAACCCATGTAGAGTGTCTTCAGCATTGATATTCCGTAGTACCAGATCACGAATTTTGAGACTCCGAGGGGCAGCAGGGTCGCGAAGACGGGCGCATGATACAAGACGAAGGTCTGAAATAAATGGTTCATAAGAAAATAATTAGTGATTTTGATTTCTTTTGATAAAAGCCTCAAATAAAATACAAAATATAATATTTTAACAGACTTCACTGCTCAAAATGCTCTCAAAACAGAGGAAATAGGGTGGTTTGTCACAAAAATAGGAGAATGAATTCTTTTAAATAAAATTAATGTGTAGGTACCATATTCAATTCGATATAAAAAGCTGAATATTTCAAGTCGAAGTATATTGCATTTTCTACAAAATAGTTGAAGTTTCAAACAATAAAGCTTAATTTTCTACCAAATAAGATAAATTTTTAACGGAAGAGTTGAGTTTTCAAGCTAAAAAGTCTAATGTTTCAGAAAACGGTTGATTTTTAAACCCAAAAATATGAGTTTTCAGCCAAATAGTTAAATTTTCAACAACATAAATTAATTTTAGACCAATTATTTCGATTTGAGACCAAATAGTTGTATTTGCAAGCAAAGGAGAGGAATTTTCAAAAAAATAGTTAAATTTTTAACCCAACGTTTGAATTTTAAAACAATAAAGATATAATAAACTCAACGAAAAACAGTTGAAATTTCGACCAAAAAAGATTACACAAAATAATTGAATTTTAAGCAAAATATTTAAATTTTTAACAAAATAGTTGAATTTCCAACCTGCAAAGATGAATTTTTAAACAAATAATCCAATTTTCAAAAACGTCAATTCTACATCAAATACTTAAATTGCAAAATAGAAAAGATAACTTTTGAACCAAAAAGTAGAATAGTTCAATTTTCAGCTTGAAACAACTACGAATTTTCAAAAAAATTGTTAAATCTTTAGCTAATGAAACACGTTTTTAACAAAGTACTTCAACTTTAAACCAAGTAGTTGAATTTTTAACTAAGAAGAATAATTTTCTACCAAAATATACAAATTTTCAACAAAATAGTTAAATTTTTTACCAAATAAATGAAATTTCAACTGAAATAATAAACTCTCAACCAAAAATATGAATTTTCATCCAAGAAGATTAATTTTCTACAAAATAGTCAAATTTTCAACGAAATACATGAATTTTCAACAAAATGGTTGAATTCTCAACGAAAGAGATGAGTCTTCAACTAATGAAATAAATTTTTAATAAAGTAGTTCAACTTTGAACCAAGTAGTTGAATTTTTTACTAAGAAGAATAATTTTCTACCAAAAAATAAGAAATTTCAACAAAATAGTTAAATTTTCTACCATATAAATGGAATTTCAACTAAAATAATAATCTCTCAACCAAAAATATGAATTTTTATCCAAGAAGATTAATTTTCTACAGAACAGTCAATTTTTCAACGAAATACATGAATTTTCAACAAAATGGTTGAATTCTCAACGAAAGAGATGAGTCCTCAACTAATGAAATAAATTTTTAATAAAGTAGTTCAATTTTGAACCAAGTAGTTGAATTTTTAATCAAGATGAATAGTTTTCTACCAAAAAAATAAGACTTTTTAACAAAATACATGAATTTTCAAACAACTAGACGCATTTTTAACTATAAATGATTAATTTTCAAACAAAAATTGAATAGCTAAACCTTCAGTTGAAAAAGTTAATTTTTAACCAAGAAAAACGCATTTTTATAATAAAAAAAGTTGAATCCTCAAGTACTAAAATGAATTCTTAAAAAAGTAGTTCAACTTTCCACCGAAAAGTTGAATTTTAATCCAGAAGATTGATTTTTCTAACAAAAAAGACGAATTTACAACAAATTACGGAAATTTTTAACCGAATTGTTGAATTGTTAACTAAAAACGATCAATTTCCCACCAAAAATAGAATAGTTAAACTCGTAGTTGAAAAAATTGATTTTCAACTACATAAAACGAATTTTCAACAAAAAAGTTAAAATTTTAAACAAAGAGATGGATCTTCAACTAATAAAATAAATTTTTAACTTAGTTGAATTTTCAACCAAGCAGTTGCATTTTCAATGAAGATTGATTTTTTACTCAAAAATACGAGTTTACAACAAATTACATTTATTTTGAGCCACGTGGTTGAATTTTTAACTAAAAGCGATAAATTTTCAACCAAAAACGGAATATTTAAATTTGCAATTGAAATAACTGATTTTCAAACAAACAAAACGAATTTTCAACCAAAAAGATGGATCTTCAAATAATAAAATGAATTTTTAACACATTAGTTGAACTTTCCACCAAGCAGTTGAATTTTCAATCTAGAAGATTGATTTTCTACCAAAAAAGATGAATTTACAACAAAATACATGAATTTGCAGTTGAAAAAATTAATTGTCTACCAAAAAAGCTAATTCAGAACAAAATACGTCATTTTTCAACCAAATTATTGAAATTTTGAATTGAAAACGATCAACTTTGAACAAATAATAAAATAGTTAAATTTTCAGTAAAAAAATGCAATTTCAACAACAAAAAATTCAACAAAATATTTAACTTTTCAACAAAAGAGTTGCATCTTCAACTGATAAAATAAAGTTTTAACGACGTAGTTCAACTTTCAATCAAGCTGTTAAATTTTCTATCAAGAAAATTGATTTTCTACCAAAAATGGCGAATTCACAACAAAACAGTTGAATTTTTAAGCCAAATAGTTTAATTTCAAACTAAATGCGATCAATTTTCAACCAAAAATGAAATAGTTAAATATGCAGTTGATAAAATTGATTTTCAAACCAAATAAAATGAATTAAAAAAAAAAAAATTAAATTTTCAACCAAAGAGTTGGATTTTCAACTAATAAAATGAACTTTTAACCAAAATAGACGAATTCTGAACCAAAAATATAATAATAGACTTGTAAATTATCCAGAATTAACTGGTTCAACAAAAGAATTGAATTTCCAATCGAAAAAGATGAAATTCCATTTTAGAAAATTAATTTTAACACCAAAAAGAATTCTCAACAAATGAAGATTTTTCAAGCATAAAAAAAGAAACAGTTCATCTAAATTGTTTAACCTTCAAGCCAAAATACGAATTTTCTGTACAAAAATTGCATTTTCAAACTTAAAATATAAATTTTCTGCCAAAAAAATTATTTCTTAACGAAGTGGTTCAACAAAAATTTGCAAAGAAAATAGTTGAATCCAAGCAAAAAGGATTCATTTTCAACCAACCATTGCATTTTTATTTGAGAACGATGCACTTTCTACTAAAATAGAAGAACTTTCAAAATAAAAAGACAAATTTTCAAAAAAATATACTTTTCAGCATTAAAATATGAGTTTAAAACAAGCAAATTTTCTACGACAGTCGAATTTTCAACAGAACAGTTGCATTTTTATCCAAGAAAGATGCAATTTCTACTAAAATAGATGAATTTTCAAAATAAAAAGACAAATTTTCAAAAAAAATAGTGAAATTTTCATCCAAAAAAGATTTTAGTTTGACTTTACAAAATCATAATATGAGTCTTAAATAAGAAGTACATTTTTCACGAAGATTTTTGAATTTTCAAAGCAAATTGACGAATTTTCAATGAAAAAGTTGTTTTTTCAACCAAAAAGGATGACTTTTTAACAAAATTGTTGAATTGTGAACCGAGCAGTTGCAGTTTTATCCAATGAAGATGCAATTTTTACTAAAATGGCTGAATTATTAAATTAAAAAGACAAATTAAAAAAAAGAGCTGATTTTTCATCCAAAAAATATTTCAGTCGACTTTTTAACATCAAAATAAGAATTTTAATTGAAAAGTAAATTATCTACGAAAACATTCGAATTTTTATCCCGAAAAGACGAATTTTCAACAAAACCGTGGAATTTTTAACCAAAAAGGATGACTTTTTAAAAAAACTGTTCAATTTCCAACTAAACAGTTGCATTTTTATCCAAGATGCAAGTTCTACTAAAATAGATGCATTTTCAAATTAAAAAGACAAATTAAAAAAAAATTTGCTCAATTTTCATCCAAAAAACATTTTAGTTTCACTTGTCAACATCAAAATAAGAATTTGAATCAAAAAGTAAACTTTCTATGAAAATAGTCGAACAAAATTGTTGAATTTTTAACCAAACATTTGCATTTATATCTAATAAAGACGGAATTTCTACTGAAATAGAAGGATTTATAAATTAAAAAGACAAATTTTCAAATTTTTCATTCAAAAAAAGATTTCAGTTGATTTTAAACACTAAATAACAATTTTTCCCGAAAAAAGAATAAATTACTAACAAAAATATTATATCAGTGTTACCGCAAAACTTCATTTTAAAAATTCCCTGATTTTTCCCTGACCAATTTTATAATCGGAATAAAAAAATGTCAAATTATAGAAATTCTCTAAATTTTTTTTTTAATTGTTGTTCGCTAGGTTCATTTTTTACTAACAAGATTTCTTTGGCGCGTGAAGTAAAATTGCACAATTACTGCGAATTATTTGTTTCAATTGCGAATTTCCGTAATTTAAGTACGGTCCCTTAGAAGCCTAGGATTTAAAAGAAATTTTATATTTCTGAGAAACTTACTGGAATCGGATGAATTCCCAAGATTGAAGGCGCCATGAAACTGAAAGCCAGAAGCTTCTGGACGAAGGGATTCCTCGGGGCAAGGTGAATGTAGCAAAAAATGCTGGCTAGGACACATTGGAGAATGTAATTCTGGATCACGATAAGACCCGTTCCGTATTGCATCAGTTCTTTTAGGTTTAGACATAGGATGTCATCTAGGATGCTTGCCTCCCCCTCTCGGGCAATTAAATAGGCGCTGATTGCTTTTATTGTACTAACGTTCGACCAATATGATATGAACACTACTCCCACGGATGTCAGGTACAAATATACGATTAGGAGATGCCTAGTTGAGAGCACAAACATACAGAGTGAGGCGATGCAACCTGAAAAATTAAAAAAATTTGGTTATTAGAGAGAACATTTCAACTTGAACCTTATTCTTAGGGTGACTAGATTGATCGGAAAATCAGGACATTATCACAGCTCTCAACCCCTTCAACCCCTAATTAATTTTCTACCAAGAATATGATTTTTCATGAAAGTAGTTAAATGCTTAACCAAGGAAATGAATTTTCAACTTAAATGAGGAATCTTGGAACAAAAATATGAATTTTCAAACAAGGAGATTAATTTTTTACAAAAAAAAAAAAAAAACGAATTTCCAACAAAATACAAGAATTTTCAACTAAAAGAGATCAGTTTTCAACCAAAAATGGAATAGTTATACAATTAGGAAAAACATTGAACAAAAAAACGAATTTTGAACAAAATAGTTAAATTTTTTACCATAAAGAAGAATTGCCGACCAAAAAGATGAATTTTCAACCATAAAGATTAATTTTCTACCAGAAAAGACAAATTTTCAACAAAATATATGAACTTTAAAAAAAGTAGTTGAATTTTTAACCCAAGAAATGAATTTTCAACCAAAATCAGGAGTCTGTAACCCAAAATATGAATTTTCAACCCAGAAGATCAATAAATTTCTTATGTTAAATTTTGTTGATTGCACTGGTCAAATAATTGTCCGAAAAAAAGATCAATTTTCTACCAAGAAGATTAATTTTCTACCCAAAAAACGAACTGTCAACAAAATAGATGAATTTTCCAGTAAAAAATATTAATTTTCAACCCAAAATCGAATAGTTATATATACAAATAAAAAACTTTCAACTTAAAAGACGAATTTTCAACGAAATACATGAATTGTCAACAAAGTATTGAATGTTTAACAACAAAAAAATGAATTGTCAACTATAGTGATGAATCTTCAGAAAAAAAAAGAATTTTGAACTAAATAGTTGAATTTTCGAAGGAAAAAATAAATTTTCAACAATAAATATTACATTTTTTTTAATTTGTTGCAAAATTATTAATTATAAGTAATTATTGAGAAATTTTCTACCAAAAAAGACAAATTTTCGACAAAATACATGAATTTGCGAGAAAGTAGTTAAATTTTTAATCAAAGAAATGCATTTTTAACTTAAAGAAGGAATCCTTAATAAAAAACATGAATTTTTAACCAAGAAAATTAATTTTCTACCAAAAATGAAATATTTATATTCACAGTGAAAAAAAAATTTAGCCATAAAAAACGAATGTTCCACAAAATAGTTCAATTTTTAACTATAGAAAAGAATTGCCAACCAAAGAGATGAACTTTTCATCAAGAAGATTAATATCCTAAAACAAAATGCATGAATTTTTAACCATAGAAAATAAATTTTCAACGAAACAAGGAGTACTTGAATTTTCAGTTAAAAAAATTAATATTCAACCAAAAAAATAAGTTTCAAAGGAATAGTTAAATTTTTAATCAAAGAAAGAAATTATTAACTATAATGATGAATCTTGAAAAACAGAAGTTAGAAACAAATAGTTGAATTTTCGACCAAAAAGATCAATGTTCAACCATAAAGATCAATTTTCTACAAAAAAAGGCCAATTTTCAACAAAATATACGAATTTGCAACAAAGTATTTAAATGCTTACACAAAGAAATGGATTTTCAACTAACATGAGGAATCTTCAACCAAAAAATTGAACTTTCAACAATGAAGATTAATTTTCTATCAAAAATAGAATAATTATATTTACAGCTGAAAAAAACTTTTCTAATAAAATAGTTAAATTTTTAACAGAAGAAAAAAAATTTCAATTATAGTGATGAATCTCTAATTAAAAAAATGAATTTCGAACCAAATTGTTGAATTTTCCACTAAAAATTAATTTTCTACAAGAAAGACGAATTTTCAACAAAATAAATGAATTTTCAACTAAAAAAGAGAAATATATTACCAAAAATGGAATAGTCGTATTTACAGTTGAACAAAATTAATTTTTAACAAAAAAAAAAGAATTTTCAACAAAATAGTTAAATTTTTAACCGAATAAATCAACTGTTAAGCAAAAAGATAAATTTTTCATCAAAAAGATTTATTTTGTACCACAAAAGACGAATTATTAACAAAATGCATAAATTTTCAACCGAATAGTTCAGTTCTACCAAAAAAAAAAAAATGAATTTTTAACGAAAAAGATTAATTTTCTGCCAAAAGACAAACTTTCAATAAAAAATGAAATAGTTATTTTTTCAGTTGAGAAATTGATTTATACCAAAAAAAAAAAGAAAGAATTTTCAAATCAAATAGCTGAATTTTCAAAAAAAAAAGATAAATTTACATTTTCAAATAGAACAGTTAAATTTTCAATTCAACCAATTATTTTCAACCAAATAAAATAAAATTCCAACAAAATTATTAAATATTCAATCAAAAGAGATTGATTCTGAATTAAAAATATAATAGTAGACTTTTCTAATGAAAAAAAATTAACTTTCAACCAAAAAATATGACTTTTTAACAAAATAGTTGGATTTTGAAGAAAATAATTGAATTTTCAACCACATAGTAGAACTTTTAACCAAAAAAGATTACTTTTATTTCAAAAAATGAATTTTCAATCTAAAGGGACGGATTTTCTATCCAAAGAGACCAATAGTTGAATTTCCAACAAAATAATTAAATTTTCAACCTAATTATAGAATTTTTAACCAAAAGAGATGATTTCGTGAACAAAACCATAACAGTAGACTAAAAAGGAATAACTTTCAATTATAAAAGATGAATTTTCAAACAAAAAAGATTATTTTTCTATAAAAAGATGAATCTTCCGTCCAAAGGAAGGAATTTTCTATCCAAAAAGACAAATGTTCAACAAAACAGTTTGACTTTCGACCAAAAATAGATGACCATTCAACAAAATAGTTGAATTTTAAACAAACTAATTACTTTTTTAACCAAATAGTAGAAGTTTTAATCAACATTGATTAATTTTCAACCAAAAATACAATTGTTGACTTATCTAATAAAAATAATTATCTTTAAATCAAAAGAGACGACTTTTCTAACAAAACAGGTAAAGTTTCAACCAAATAATTGAATTTTTAACCAAATACTAGAGAATTTAACCAAAAGAGATGAATTCTCGACCAAAAATATAATGACAGACTTTTCAATTGAAAAGAATTAACTTTCGACCATAAAAGATGAATTTTCAACCAAAAAGATGACTTTTCTATCAAAATATGAATTTTTAAGCTAAAGGGACGGCTTTTCTATCAAAAAAGACGAATGATTAACAAAACAGTTGGATTTTTGCAAAAAGAAATATATTTATTTAACAAAAAAGTTAAATATATACACAAAATAATTAAATTTTCAGTCGAATACTCGAATTTTGAACCATTAGAGAATAATTCTGGACCAAAAATAAAATAGTAGATTTTTCTGATAAAAAATTAATTTTCAACCCAAAAACGATGACTTTTTAACGAAATAGTTAAATTATTTACAAAATAATTAAATTTTTAACCAAATAATAGAATTTTTAACCAAAAGAGATGATTTCTTCAACAAAACGATAATAGTAGACTTTTCAATTGAAAATAAATAACTTTAAATAATAAAAGATGAAATTCGAACCAAAAATGAGTACGGATTATCTATCCAAAAAGAAGAATGTTCTAAAAAACAGTTAGATTTTCGACAAAAAAAATATAACCATTTAACAGAATAGTTTAATTTTCTACAAAATAATTACATCTTCAACTAAATGGGAGAATTTTTAATCAACAGGGATTAATTGTAAACCAAAAATATAATTGTAGACTTTTCCAATAAAAAGAATTATCTTTCAACAAAAAAAGATGACTTTTTTAAACAAAAAAGTTGAATTTTCAACCAAATAATTCTATTATTTTTAACCAAATAGTAGAATTTTTAACCAAGAGAGATGAATTCACTACCAAAAATATAATACAGACTTTTCAAGGAAAAAGAATTCACTTTTAACCAAAAAGACGGCTTTTTTACCAAAAGATGAATTTTTATTCCTTCAATCCTAAAGGACCAATTTTTTATATATGAAAAAAATTTTGAACAAAACCGTTGAATTTTCAACCAAAAGAGATCAATTCTGAATCTAAAATATAATAGTAGACTTGTCACCCAAAAAGAATGAACTTTCAGCCAAAAATAGTTGGATTTTCTTTTTGTGTTCCATTCATTCAGTTCTCATTTAAGCGAAAAAACGAGAAAAAGGGAAATTTCCTTGACAAACAGGGGAAAAAATTGTAAGTCCCCAAAATTACCAGAAGTGGGTGAGTATCCCTAAATTATAACTTTATAATGCCAATTGTTGGTCATTAATAATTATATAACAGGGTGTCCAGTGATTCTTAGGAACGAAATTCAAGGTATTTTCAAGGTTTTTTCAGGTAAAAAAGTCAAGTTTTTCCAGGTCTCCTTTTTTTACATCAAATAATGAAATAACCATTTGTTATCCATGTAAAAAATGAGCCATTTAATTTTTTATTGGTCATAATTTCCAAATCTCTTGAAGTACTTAGAATCGTTGTGAAATCTTGAAATTTCTGTAAAATCTTTTCAAATTTTTGTAAAATATTTGAGATCTTCAAAAACTTTAAAATCCTTGAAACCTTTGAAACTTTTTGAAATATTTTGAAATTTTTATGAAACCTTTTTCTTTAATCTTTGTTTGTGAAATCATTCGTATTCGTTTGCAGTCATCGAAATCTTTGAAATCGTTTAAAATCTTTGAAATGTTTTGAAACTTTGGAATTCTTGTATTATTTTTATATCTTTATCAAACGTCTATGAAATCTTTCTAAAATCTTTTGTATTCATTAAAAATCATAACACTATTATCAATCTGTGTAAAATCTTTTGAAATCTGAAAAATCTAGTTTACTATAACATTTAAAATCTTTGAAATATTTTGAAAAATTTAAAATCTTTGGAAATGTTCGAAGTCTTTGTGAAATCTTTGAAATCTGGTGTTTATGCCTTTTTTAAATCTTTGAAATCCTTGCAATCTTTATGAAATGTTCGAAATCTTTGGGAATTTGTTGTGAAATTTTTTAAATCTTTATCAAATCTTTTTAATTTGTTGTGAAATTTCTCTCACATCTTTGTTTGTGAAATCTTTTTTATTCGTTGCAATCAGTGAATTCATAGTGAAATCTTTTCAAATCTTCTAAAATGTTTTTAAACCTTCTGAAATCACTTCAAATCTGCGAAATTTTTTTAAATCTTAGTAATCTGGTGTACTGTAAACGTTTTCAAAGCTTAGAAATCCTTTAAATCTTTGTAAAATGTTCAAAATCCTTCTAAATATTCTAAAATCTTTGAAATATTTTGAAACCTTTTGAAACTGAATTAACATCGAAATTTTCAACTATTAATTTTTATAATTTGTAAGTTGAATTTCACAAAAAAATGTATACTTGTAACATTCTATGCTACGGGAGACGAAATTATAAACTTATAGAATTATTCACAATATCAAGGTGGCGATTCGGCGGACGATTTCAAATTTCCGGTCATTTCCCGGTCAAGTTTTTCAATTATCCTGGTCAACTAATTCATTCTAAACATCCTTTAACACAACAACAGAGAACAGATAAAAAATACTTAAAATTTTCACTAAAAAATATTCATTTATTACAAAAAATGGAATAGTTAAACTTTCAGTTGAAAAAATTAATTTTCAACCAAAAAAAAAACGGGTTTTGAACAAAATAGTTCAACTTTCAACCAGAGTGATGAATTTTCAAATAAAATTATGAATCTTCAACTGGAATAGTTAAATTTTAAACCAAAAAGATTATTTTTCAATTAAAACGATGAATACTTAACTGAAACACTTGAATTTTCAACCAAAGAGATTAATTTTTAAACAAGATTAATTTTCAAATAAAAAGATTAATTTTTTACCAAAAAATACAATTTTTCAACAAAATACATGAATTTTTTACCCAAATAGTTGAATTTTGAACTAAAAAAATAATATTTTGCAACCGAAAATGGAATAGTAACATTTTTAGTAAAAAAAATTATTTGTAAGCCAAACATAAGTGTTTTCAACTAAAAGAATGAATCTTCAACTGAAATAGTTGATTTTTAAACCAGAAAGATGAATTTTCAACTAAAAAATGATGAAGTTTTGAACAAGAAGATTAATTTGCAAATAAAATATTAATTTTCCACCAAAAAAATGAAATTTTTTAACAAAATACATGAATTTTTAACGAAAGAATTGACTTTTTAATTAAAGAAGACAAAGAAACGAAAAACTTCCAAAGGAAAAAAAGTTTTCAATCAAACAGCTCATTTTTCAATCAAATAAATGAATTTTTAATTAAAACGATGAATATTCACAAAAAAATTTAACAAGAGAGTTCAAATTTCAGCAAAATAATTTTATTTCCAACCTGAAAGATGAATATTTCATAGAAATGATAAATATTTAACTGGAATACTTGAATTGTTAACTGAATAGAAGAATTTTTAAACAAGAAGATTAGCTTTCAAATAAAAAGATAATTTTTTACAAAAAATATAAATTTTTAAACAAAATACATGAATTTTGAACGAAATAGTTAAATTTCCAACTGGAGTAGTTGAATTTTATGCCAAAAAGATTAATTTTCCAACATATAGATAAACTTCCTACAAAAATGACGAATTTTCCACAAAGTACATACATTTTCCACAAAGTACATACATTTTCAAACAAATAGTTTAATTTTCAAATTCAAAATATCAATTTTCAACCAAATAGTTGAATTCTCACAAAAATTATTGAAATAATGAAAACTTGAATTTTGCTACAATCAGAAGTAAATTCCCGGTTTTTTAATTAAATTCCCGGTCATTTCCTGGTCTTTCTCGGTCAAGTCGCCGCCCTAAATATTAAAGTCTGTTCATTGCAATCTATAAAATAATTGCTAAAGTCTATAAAAAATGCCTAAAAATCTCTTTATTTATTGCATAATAAAAAAGGTGAATAAAAAAGCTATTCAGTAGCAAGGTTTCTACTGAACAAGATGTTTCTTTTATAATAGACTAAAAGATTTAAATTACTTTTCGCATTTTAATACAAAAATCTGTTTGAAAAAAAAAATTAATTTAAGGTTCTCGTGAAAAATTCAAGGAGATTTCCAGGTTTTCAAGGTTTTCAAGGCCGCTAGACACCCTGTATAAATTTAGGCAAAAGTAAAAACAAATCTGAAAAATTCCCAGTTTTCAGAATAATCCCGTCTATTTTACAAGGCCTTTACAAAGTAGGCCTTTACAAAGTAGTCACCTTAAGTAATTAACATTAAAACATAGTAAGCAGCAGACATTCTAATCAATTACCATCAAACTCATTAGTTCTTCAACTCAAGACTAAAAGCGCTCCTTTCTAAATAAAAGTTGGACTAAAAATAAAGTTGACACTTGATTCAAACGAGAATTTGAGTAATGTTAGTGTGTCCTTCACGCGTGATTTCACAATCTCGAAAGGAACTAGTCTTAATACTTGACAAACTCTTATTCTTACCTAAGCAGCAGGTAATGACTTTGAAGGCTGTCATGAGATAAATCTGGTACGAATCGAAGCTCAAGTGCTGCAAAAATGGCTCCGACGACGCTGAAGCAATCGAACCCACAAGAGAATCCGAAACGGCAATCATGGTACAATTATCACAAGGTTCTTCAAAGTTGTCACTTTTTCCAGAAAATCCGAGACTGATCCGTAATAGCTCGTCGATAATAAAAAGGGGTGGCACCCTCATTATCACGTCCGCAAAATTCATCAGCCACTCTCGCATCGTTACCTCCATTTTTCTAGATTTTTTTTTTTCACTTAGGTATTGACAATTAAGTTTCCTATTAGCCAATGTGTGAGTCTTTCAGGAAGTAATTTGGTTCATCATTTTATGCATCCGGTCTATGAGTCAGTTTCCTCAATAGTAACAGCCTCAAGATAACTAGTCCTAAAAAAAATTTTTTTTAGTGTTGAGTTGGAAAAAATGGTTAAATACGTAATGTTTAATTTTACAGGGATGCTACAAAATCCCAATTTCGAAATTCCTGACTTTCTCCTACTTTTCCCGGAACACAATAAAGAAAGAAAATTTCATCAAAAATATTTTCGAGCAAAAAAAATAATTTTCTACAAAACATTTGAGTTTTCAACCCGAAAATATGAATTTTGTACACAAAAATTCATTTCCAACAAGATTCTTGAATTTTAAAACGACATTTTTTTTACAAATAGTTTGAATTTCAACAAAAAGACGAGTTTTCAATAAAATAAATGAATTTTCAACTAAACAAGATCAATGTTCAAGAAAAAATTTAAGTTGTAATTACTGTTGAAGAAAAAATAATTTTAAACGAAAAAAAATCGAATTTTTAACAAAATACCTAAAAATTTCAATTGAAGTAATAAATTGTTTACCAAAATAAATTAATTTTCAACCAAAAAGATAAATATTCTACCGAAAAGGATGAATTTTCAACAAAATGTACGTATTTTTAACTAAAAAGATAATCTGAAAACAAAAAGTAGAACAGGTTATTTTCAGCTGAAAAAAAATTTCAACCAAACCAAAAACAAATTTTCAACAAAATAGTTCAATTTTCAACCAAAAAAGATACATTTGCGACTTCAAATATTATAGTTAAATTTGCAATTCAACAAATTAATATTTAACGAAATAAAATAAATTTGCAACAAAATAGTTAAATTTGTAACCAAAACATTTTTAGTTAAAAAACGAATTTACAATTAAATATTTTAATTTTCAACAAAAAAAAATGAATTTTTTTCCGAAATACATGAATTTTTAACCAAAAAGATTAATTTTCTATCAAAAAAGACAAATTTTCAACAAAATATAATACATGAATTTTCAACAAAATAAATGAATTTTTAATCAAATAGTTGAATTTTCAACATAAAAATTTCAATCTAAACAAGAAATGTAAAAATAACAGTTGAAAAAAAAATTTTAACCATAGAATATTCTACCAAAAAAGAGAATTTTTCAACAAAATACATTTGTTTTAAAATTAAAAAAAAATACATTTTCCACCAAAGAAGTGAATTTTCACAGAAAAAGAAAAATTTTCAACCACGAAGAATATTTTTCAACCGAAAAAAAAGAATTCTAAACCAAGAAGATTAATTTTCTACAAAGAAAGACAAATCTTCAAAAAAATACATGAATTTTCTATTAAAAAAGATAAATTTTCAACTAAAAATGGAAGTGTTCTATTTCCAGTTTAAAAAATAGATTTTCATAGAGAAAAAAATGAATTTTCAACTAAATACATGAACTGCCATCCAAATAGTTGAATTTTCAACTAGGAAAGATCAATTTTCATCTCGAAGAATAATATTAAAAGTTTAAGTTAAAAAAGTGAATTTTTAACCAAATGAAATCAATTTTTATCAAAATAATTAAATTTTCAACACAACACAGAAATTTTAAAGAAAAAATTGTCAGCCAAATAGTAAAAGTTTCAAATAAAAAAGATTTTAAAAAAGAATTTTCAACCAAATACTGTAATTTTCAACAACAAAATAGAATAGTTAAATTTTCAGTTAAAAAAATATTAAAAAAAAAAAAAGGAATTTTCAAACATAATGGTTCAATTCTCAATCAAGGAGATGAATTTTCAACAAAATAGTGCCACTTTTAACTAAGTATTTTAATTTTCAACAACAAAAATGAATTTTTTCCGAAATACATGAATTTTCAACCAAAAAGATTAATTTTCTATCAAAAAAGACAAATTTTAAACAAAATATAATACATGAATTTTTAACAAAATAAATGAATTTTTAATGAAATAGTTGAACTTTCAACAAAATAATTTCAACCTAAACAAAAAATGTAAAATTAACAGTTGAAAAAAGAATTTTTAACCGAAGAATATTCTACCAAAAAAAGAGAATTTTTCAACAAAATACATTTGGTTTCAAATAAAAAAAAATACATTTTCCACCAAAGAAGTGAATTTTCACAGAAATAGAAAAATTTTCAACCACGAAGAATATTTTTCAACCGAAAAAAAAGAATTCTAAACCAAGAAGATTAATTTTCTACAAAGAAAGACAAATCTTCAACAAAATACATGAATCTTCAATTAAAAAAGATAAATTTTCAACTAAAAATGGAAGTGTTCTATTTCCAGTTTAAAAAATAGATTTTTATCGAGAAAAAAATTAATTTCCAACTAAATACATGAACTGTCATCCAAATAGATGCATTTTCAACTAAGAAAGATAAATTTTCATCTCAAAAAATAATATTAAAAGTTTAAGTTAAAAAAGTGAATTTTTAACCAAATGAAATCAATTTTTATCAAAATAATTAAATTTTCAACACAACACAGAAATTTTAAAGAAAAAATTGTCAGCCAAATAGTAAAAGTTTCAAATAAAAAAGATGTTAAAAAATGAATTTTCAACCAAATACTGTAATTTTCAACAACAAAATAGAATAGTTAAATTTTCTGTTAAAAAAATATTTAAAAAAAAGGAATTTTCAACATAATGGTTCAATTCTCAATCAAGGAGATGAATTTTCAACAAAATAGTGCCACTTTTAACTAAGTAGTTTAATTTCAACAAAAAAAGATGAATTAGCAACAAAAAATGTAATAGTTGATACAAAATATTTTTATTTTAAACCAAAGACAGATGAGAAAGAAAAATTTTAATTTCAAACCAAAAACAGTTGAATTCAATCAAAAACATACGAATTTACAACAAAATAGTTGAAGTATTAACCTAAACAGATTACTTTACAACCAAACAGTTTCATTTTTAACATAAAAGATTAAATTTCTAGGATGGGAAATGAATTTACAAATAATTATCCCTGTCTCTTTCAGGTTTTCCTGACATTTCCTGGCCAGTTTTAAAATCCCTGACTTTCTAGAATTCCCTGACCTTTAGCAACCCTGTTAGAATATTTTATTTTATAAGTTCTTTTTCTCATTTAAAGCTTCATAAATACTTTTAAATAAAAAATGTTTAAAGGTTTTCTTTTTTTTTCTTATTTTCTTTCCTTAAGTAATGTGAGGGAAATAATCGAAAATGTTCATTTTGTTTTCTGGAAAGTAAAAAGTCACAGTTTTTAAAACGCAATTATCTGCATTCTTGCACCTTTTACGACCTACTCAGTCTCTGATAAGCTGAAGGCTTATCTTTTCCCCAACAAAACACGTTTTTTCCTTAATGAGAATGAAAATTAATTGGCGCAGACGGAACGAAAGAGTTCCTTTTTCTACCATACGGTCGTATTTTATGAGGTAATTTGTCATTTTATTTCATCAGGGAGAACGCGACAATTTTCTTGTGAAGATCAACTTAAAATTTATCATGTAATGTAATTAATCAACAAAACGTGTAACACAAAAGAATAAATAACAAAATGTGTTTAAGGAAGAGAGTACGTTTCTTTATTATTTTATTTAACATTGCACCATTATTTTGTAAACGTTTACTGTTGCAATAATTAAAAATCAACCGCTGAAAAGGCAAATATTGATTCACTCTCACATCTGAGAGATTAAAAAAAAATGGAAGAAAAACATCAAACAAGAGAATTCAAAGAATTTAAAAAGAATTCAGGGTAAATTCTAAATAAATTTAAATAAATGGTGAAAAATATTTTAAAATCTCTTTAAATATTTGAAACCCCACAAAATGCATTACTTCTTGTAAATAAATTATTTGAAATCCATTAAAATATGATAAAATCCCGTGAAATTTTGGGAATTCTATTAAAACACCTTGAGAGCTTT
Source organism: Andricus quercusramuli (assembly GCA_932178445.1). NCBI lineage: Eukaryota > Metazoa > Arthropoda > Insecta > Hymenoptera > Cynipidae > Andricus > Andricus quercusramuli. The sequence goes on along the minus strand of CAKNXH010002025.1, from coordinate 179,886 downwards.
TAAAATCTCTTAAAAGTATTGAAATCGTTGCAAATCTGATCAAATCCCTTAGAATCTTGTAAAATCGATCCATATCTTCCGATATTCTAAGAAATTCTTTAAAACCCCATGGAAATTGTTTTAATTCCTTTAAAATCATTCAAATCCTTGGAAATTTTGTATTCTCTTGAAAATTCCTCAAAATCTTTTAAAATACACTGAAATATTTAAAATTTATTAAACCTATTAAAAATTGCTTGGAATCTTTTAAAATGTCCTAGAATATTTCAAATCCTTTGAAATCTTTTGAAATCCCTTGAAACTTCTTAAAACTCTTGAAAATTCATTGGAATTTTTGAAAATATCTTAAAATCTATTAAAAATATCTGTGAATATTTTTAAATATCATAAACGATTTTTAAGACATCAATTGTTTTAACTCGCAATAATACAATCTCCAATCATTATCGCCTTTATCGAAGAAAACGATTAATAAGTAATTGATCATGCTTAAGAGACAATCAAGTTCATGTCGAAAACAATAAGAGTAGACTGATTGCAAATTATTAAAAACATCTGGTCTATTTTGGAGACTATTCAAATAGAATATAGATTTCTTTGAATAATCTGTATACAACAACAAAATTAGAAATTAATTCATTTCATGTAATGGGTCAATTCGTTTTTGTATATTGAACACAACCACTCTTTATGAACGTTAAATTAATCTTACCATATATTTTAATACAATTGATACAAAAGCAGTGTACAGTCTGAAAATCTATGATTATTATAGGCCTAAGTTGTAATTATTTAAGCCTCAGTGCAGAAAATTTTGCAATATTATTGTGCCATTTGTGAAACTTGATTAGCGAGTCGAATCAAATAAAAATCAAAGAATGAGAAATTATCAAAGAAAAAGATTAATAAGTAATTAATTAATTGTATCATCAAAGAACAAAATTCGAATTTCGAAATTCCCTCACTTTCCCTGAACAATTTTTGATTTTCCCTCAGGATTTAAAATTTTTCTTTTAGGCATAAAAACAACTGTACATCTAGGTGATCAACAACGATTATGGAAAAAAAGTTTTCTTCTAAATTAATGTTCAACCAAAGTAACGAATCTTCGATAAAAAAAATTTATTCGCAACGGAAAATGTAATACTTGATATTTTCACCAAAATATATTTTAATTTTCAATCAAAAACAGATGAATTAAACCAAAAAAATTCGAATTTAAAAAAAAAATTACTGAAATTTCAACTAAAAAGATGGAATAATTAGATATTCTGTTTGAAAATTGATTTTTAGCTACAATGAAACGAATTTTCAACTGAAGAAATGAATATTTAACAAAATAGTTGAATATTCAACACAAAAGGTGAATTTTCTACCAAAAAAGTCAAATTTTCAACAAAATACATGAATTTTCGATTAAAAAAAGAAAAACTTTAACCAGAAATAGTACAGTTAAATTTTAAGCACAAAAATGCATATTCAACAAAATAAAATAAGTTTGTAACGACATAGTTACATTTTAACCAAACAGATAAATTTCCAACCAAAAATATAATAGTTAAATTTTTAGTTAGAAAAATAAATTTTCAACAAATAAAAACGAATTTTGAACAAAATATTTCAATTCTTAAACAAAGAATTGAAATATTAAACAAAAAGAGATTTCAATTAATCAGATCACTTTTCTACAAAAAAAAAGACGAATTTTCAACAAAATAGTACATTTTCACCTAAAAATGCGAAGTTTTCAACTCAGAATTGAATACAGAGTAAGATTTTGAGTAAAAAAATCAATTTTAAAATAAATGTTGAACTGAGCATTAAATAGTTCAATTTTCAGATTAAGAAAATTAATTCTGGGCCAACAAATAAATAAGTGCCAGTAAAATAGTTAAACTTTAAACAAAAAATTCAATTAAATAAGATGAATTTTTAACAAAATAGTTGAGTCATCAACCAAAATGATGAATTTTCAACAAAAAAGATTAATTTTCTACTCAAATATACGAATTTTCAACTTGAAAATAAAAAAATGTTTAACCAGAAATGGAATAGCTACATTAAAAAAAAAACATTTTTAACTAAAAAAAATCCGAATTTCCAACAGAATAGTTAAATATTCAAATAAATAGTTTGATTTTCAATGAAATAGTTTAATATTCTACCAAATGTTTTAAATTTTCCACTAAAAATATATATTTTCGACAAAGAAAGTTAATTTACGACAAAATAGTTTAAATTTGACCTAAAACGGTTAAGTTTTGAACTTAAAATTAATATGGTAAATATTCAGTAAAAAAAAATAATTTTTCATTATATTAAATAAATTTTCAACTGGACATTAAATAGATCAACATTCAGTTAAAAAAATTAATTTTTAATAAAAAAAAAAGATCACTGTCAACAAAATAGTTACATTTTGAACAACAGAAAAAGGGTTTTCAACAAAAATGATAATAATCAGCCATAAAAATGAATTTTTAACCTTTTTAATTAAATTAACAAAGCTAAATTTTCAACAAAAAAGCTGAAGTTTCAACCCGAAAATATGAATGTTCAATTTAATATAGTTAATTTAAGACCAAAAAGTTGAATTTTCAACTAAAAAGATCAATTTTCAACAACAAAAATGAATTTTTTTAAAAGTAGTTCAACATTAAACCAATTATGTAGTTGATTTTTCAACCAAAAAGTACGAATTTTCAAGCAAAAATGTAAAATTGATATTCCAACTGAAAAAGACTTATTTTGAAACAAAAATAGTTGAATTCAATAAAAAAAAGACGAACTTTCAACCAAAAAAGCTAAATTTTCAACCTGAAAATATGAATCTTCAATGAAAAAAAATTAATTTAAGACCAAATAGTTGAATTCTCAAGTAAAATTATAAATCTATAAAAAAATATTTGTGATAAAGTAGTTCAATTTTAAACCAATTACTTCATTTTTCAACCAAAAAAGATGAATTCTGAACAACAAAAAATTGATGTAAAATTGATTTTTCAGCTGAAACTAGCTGTGAATTCGATCTCGAGTGTTTCCACTTTGTTTGTATTTATAATTATATGGTGCTCATTTCACGAGCACTTTGCTTCCCGTTAGCAAATGTATTTGCTTCCTCATAGAGGAAGCATTAGTTATTTTTTTCAATAATAGACAAACCAAAGTCTTCATTTTGCTCAATTTGAAAATAGAAATTTACCAAAAATGAAAAATTACAAAATAATACAAAAAATGTTTTAAATACAAATACAAATCAGACAAATCAAATCTTGCGTTCGAAAGAATAATTTTTTGAGCTGGAAAAGGGAAAGGAAAAGTTCTGTCACACCCTATCCCTTTCCAAGCTTTATGATTTCTTCACAAAAATTGTCATAATATTACTCTATTTGAAAATTTATGATCAAAAAGTCTTTTCTATTCATGCATCAACTTTAAATTATGTCGATAAAAAAAGTTTTTCTGTTTGAAACTGATGATTCAGATATTATAAATGAGCAGAACTTCCCTAATCATCAATAAAGTGTATTATTATTATTATAGATCAATCGATTTGCCTCGAATCAAGAGATTTTTTCCGTTCTTGTATCAATTTTAAATAATGTTACTGAAAAAAGTTTTACTATGAAAAACCGTGTTTTCAAATATTATGCAATTTCACAATTTCCATACTCTGCAATAAAATGTATTAATATTATAGGTCAATCGATTTGTCTCGAATCAACACATCTTTTCTGTTCTTGCATCAGCTTTGAATTATGTTGATGAAAACAGTTTTACTATAAAAAAGCGATTTTCAAAATATATAAATAACCATAACTTCCCTACTTTTGGATAAAATGCGTTATTATTATAGGTTAATCGATTCGTTTCGAACCAAGGAATCTTTTATATTCTTGCATCAACTCTGAATTATGCTAGTGAAAAAAAGTTTTACTATAAAAAACCGATTTTTAAAATATATAAATTACCATAACTTCCCTACTCTTCAATAAACTGTATTGATGTTATAGGTCAATCGATTCGTCCCAAACCAAGAAATCTTTTCTGTTGTTGCATCAACTTTGAATTATGCTAATGAAAAAAGTTTTACTATAAAAAACCGCATTTTAAAATATTATGCATTACCATAGCTTCCTTACTCTTCAATAACATTTATTAATATTACAGGTCAATCTATTCGACTCGAATCAACACACCTTTTCTGTTTTTGCATCAACTTTAAATTATGTTAATGAAAAAAGTTTTACTATAAAAAACCGATTTTCAAAATATGTAAATTACCATAACTTCCCTACTCTTTGATAAAATGCATTATTATTAAAGGTCAATCGATTCGTTTCGAACCAAGGAATCTTTTATATTCTTGCATCAACTTTGAATTATGCG